>OY728577.1:2252362-2369862 GCA_963422195.1 Carabus problematicus
GAACAACATTTGGCAACACCGTTTGGTATTTGGAATTCGGCAATGATTGGATCTCGCATTTCAGGTGGAAGTTCCTGCCATCTGGCTGGCAAAGAACGTAATCGTTTCACTCTGCC
The DNA here is from genome assembly GCA_963422195.1 of Carabus problematicus. Taxonomy (NCBI): domain Eukaryota; kingdom Metazoa; phylum Arthropoda; class Insecta; order Coleoptera; family Carabidae; genus Carabus; species Carabus problematicus. Next base: position 2,252,479 of record OY728577.1, read on the forward strand.
TCGTGCATTCGGGCAAGTAGGTAATGGACAATGTGTGTACCGACTTCGTACGCATTTACAACGACACGTATTGCATACTCGACCACCAGATGGAACTTCTTCCTCGCGAAGGCCATACTGCGAGGCCTGGTTCGGCGGAAGAGGACGAGACTGTAGTTGAGGACCTAAACTGGCTTTGCAGACAATACACTGACCTTGATGGATTGTTTTATCTGCAAGAAAAAAACAAAACATTCAGAGCTACAATCGTTTCATCATTGACATATTCTATTCGACTTGATTTTGTGCGTAATTTCAAGTGGATCAATTTAAGAATCCCAGTGATATCATTTCTAGTGTTTTAAACCACAAGAAAGTCTGGTTAAATAACCATGTACCATTGGTAACTTGTTCAGTGCAAATACGGAAATCCTTCACAGAATGTTTCTGCCGAAACGAAATAAGAAAAAGAACACGAAGAGCACAGTTAAAAGAGATGAAATGATGATAACGGTAAAAGAATGACAGATCCAATTACAAAATTAAAAATTAACATACAATTCTCAAGGCGCCACAAAGTGTACAGCCCGATATAGAATAAACAAACAGAATTCAAAAAGACATTTCAATATTTAAAATACGCGTGTGCACACAAGCCGACAAGGATACCATGCTGGAGTTGATGCATCAGTGTGACACGAACAGGAATAGTTCGCCTTACGGCAATTGAGAGAAACGCGTATACTCAATTTAGCAAATGAAAAGTGGACCAATACCAACCATGAACAGGAAAAATTCAAAAAGAACACACAGGATTGGCTCTAGGAAAATTTTACCATCCAAACATCAGTTACTTGTAGAATCAATGTAGTATTTTTATTCGAGAACTGAACACTACATTAGAAAATCAGTTCATATTTTAAATATAACTGCCGTGTCTTAAAAATATGAAGGTAATTATATTTGCTTTTTGTAAAACTAATCGAAAAGATTGATTTTTACATATCTTTATAAACAACATGGATACAATTCTGTATGTTTCCACGGATTTTACTGAAACCGTTACTGTACATATAGTACCAGGAGAAAGATTGTTCTTTTTTTTATTTGACTAATAAATGAGTATTAATTGGGAAGGGATACTGCTGATTGATTAAAAAATCGAATAATGTATTTCGATGTTCCATCGTTCATTGTTTATAATTCATCGTCATTTATTATCTAAAAAGGGGGGTAACTGATGAAAAAAAAAAAAACACTGGTGAATCAAAAACTGATATTTGATTAACACAATATTGGTCAACAACATTGGTGACCATTATTTAATGGAAATTGAAAATCGTGTCGTACGAAACAAAAATATGTGATGGTAGATTTAAAATATGTTTCTTTTTTTGTTACGTATTTTAAAAGACGAAAGAGTTTTAATTATAATTTCTGTAACTGTTTGAAGCGAATGTTGATAGACGTTAAGTTAAAGTAAATAATCAGTGGATGTTGAATGTATATATGTATGCAGATGTTAACCAATATTGCTGTCCTTGTCTGATTCCCTTGTACGGTGTCGAGTTGTCCCTTGAGAAATGACGGAGAATGGTGTATTTCAAGCGGAAAATCTTTTCATTAGCGTCGAGGTTTTGACGAGTCAACCGAGAAAATTTACATAGAACAGTGGTACCGAATAGGTATTCTAGCTACTAGATACGTTCAATCTTTAATGGTCTTCTGCGTAATAGTTTTTTGTGAAGGTTGTTGATGATTAACAAGATAATCATACTCATGTATCCTTAGGGTAAAGATTAACCAAAGTAAAGAGCATATACAACGTTGTCTACTCACAAATCTGCGTACATATTCCATGTTAATTGACTTTATGACAAGTTACGACTTAAGTGCAAACTGAAATCCTTACGAAGCACTTTCGAACTCACGACAGAAGTTTCCAATCCTTTTGTTAACTTTATCCCAATATACAAATATCTTACTCGTTCAGAAATCTTTTCTCGTTAAATCAAATAGATTAAATATACCATTGTATTGTTTGACATATATTTGAATGGTTACTGATTAAAACATGTTTTAGAGACACTGTTGTACCCTTCAGTATTTCTTATACCCCACGGTATACTGAACATAACACTCGATATATATCTAAACAATCACAATCATTTGTAATAATGAGAAACACGTTTGCACAGAGCCATCTAGGGAGCATGTTAGCAAGCAAACTTTGCATAAAATGTTTGTCTACACATTCCTGATGACGTGTATTGTTTTGTAGCCCTAGAGACTATCAAATTCTTTGAGTCGAGGGCGATATTTTCAAATGCAGTGATTTGTGGTTAAACGACGATTAAGATTTGTTCATTATGATTGAGTTTTGATGGCAGAAACTTCGAGCAAATTTTATAGGTTCAAGATTTAGAGCAGTACATCTTAGAGTAGGATGACAGAAGCCTTTGCGAAAAAAATAGGCAATATTAATGTGAAGATCGAAATGATTTGAAAAGTATAATTCATTCTGACACCTTACCGTAAGTATGGGTAAGTGAAGTGTTAGAAATATGGGGTAGGGTAACCACTCGGGGTACACTTATCCCCACTATCGACGTTACACGTGTCAGTGGTGTGTCGTGAGTGGTGGGGGCAGTTGTACAGTGTAATACGTTAATTGCCCTTGTGCCAATTAGTAACTTTGGGAGCCGGTGTTGATTTTACCGTTACCGGTTAATTAGCGGACGGATTATGAAGCCGGCCGGGGGGGTAGGGGGTAGGAGAGATAACACAGAGTGAGACAGGGAATGTTGCTACAGGTCATAGACTTTACATTAGCGGATCCAGCAATATAACATTGATGCAAATATTGTTATTACAAATATTCTAGACAAATCTTCAACATCATGATAAATACAGACGAATACATCAAATATTAACCAAATTAAACAGAATAATCATATACACTCAAGATACTAGACGAATATATTATTTGTTTTATATTTACAATGTCAAATTTTAAATAAAACATATTATTTACTCCATTGTAAATATAAATATATATTTATTGTTTCATAAACTTTAGTTGAAATTTCTTTTTAGACTAGATCTTTAAAACTATGGACTAGATTATCTTCAAAACAAACTGTAAAGTTTCCATGTTACGTGATCCAGACGGGTGAATGTCTATGGTCGGTCTGTACGGGGTAAATGCAGACGTACCAACCGTCGGGCGCAATTACAGCCCAGCGTCAAATATCCCTGACGTTCAAATATCACCGGTGTATATAATTGAGAATTAAATGAAATTATTCGCTGGTAATTCATTAAATTAGGTAAACACAAGATGGGATTATCATACTCTGTTTATATCGTACCCGTACCCCCCTGTAACTTACAGCCTCAACCGGTGCCCTCAACCGGGCTCGTTGTGTTGTACTGTGCTGTTTTAGTCCAGAACTATTTGTATCTAACATTGAATGCGACAATTGTCAAACATACAGAATTACCAAGTATACAAACAAACGTACATCACGCTTTACCTATTACAAGGGGTAGCAGACCCTTTATTTTCCTACAATCATGCGCCACATACTTCATAAACCATTTTTGTAAATAAAAGTACATATTGAAAAATTAAAATATGTAAAAAATGATAACAATAATCAGAGGTAGATTTTGTCTAGACCGCCTCCACAAAAAAAAATATTCTAAACGTAACATTGCCTTATTGAATCATTTGTTACAATGTAGCTAATCAATTTTTACACAGACGAGACCAGACAAAAAATATTGCGTTGTATATTGGAGCAAAAAATAGAAGATTTTTGATCATTACTCAAAATTGTATATAATTACTTATATGTATACAAATAGATGTACATACATACGGCCAGACGTATATATAGAGACACGTAAATATTCAAGTACTCTTCCTGATAGCCTGTGAGCAATAAATTCAATAATCGCATACAGCGTAATTATCCGAATTGATTAATGATTTGATATAATGTCGAGTGTGCAATATTTGTGGCCAAGTCCCTCGGGGTACATACATATACAACGTATGTACCCCGTCCATGTTGTATGGTAACCCTACCAATAATACAACCCCCCCCCCCCCCCCATGCACTTCCTATATTTAGGAGGGCACAGATTAGCCCGAGGAATAAACCCATCTGTTATTGTTCGTAAATGTAGCAATAAATATTTTTTTTCTATTTATGGCAATTTCTTTCATTACTATTATCTTCAAACATTCAATGAGTAAAAAATTGCGGCACGCCACTGGTGAATGGAGTGTTTCCTATTGCTATTACACTGGATGATTGGACGATCACATTGTGGGGGTAGGGCGAGGTAGGGTAGGGTAGGATGCATGTTTAAAAATGCATCAGGCTATGTAATGAAGTTTGTATGTGCCCAATTAAAAATATTGCGGATGGAAAAGGTTTACATTTTGACGAGAGCAAATTGTTTGTCAAAAATAAAAAAAAATTCGACCGATAAAAACAGCAAAAATATGTTTATCTACGTAATACGAAATATAATGAGAACGAAATAATTAATTACGGTTAATTAATTAACCGATTTCAAGTGGCATTTGCATGCACTAGTATCACAAATGAACTATTAGTTAATACTACACAGTTATGTACTGTATTTCATCGATAGTATATTGAATACACCTACAAATATACAGACAAACTTTGATATTGGCCTTCTCATAAAGTTTACAGAAGAACAATTATTATATAATATAATATAATTCAAACATACATACTGCGTTAGGTATGAATGTACATATGTATCTATGTATGTATGTATGATGAAACCAAATAAAATGGCGTGTCTTATTTATTCACAGACGATTTAGCACAGTGTGTAGCAATTCCCAGAAATGGCTAATAAAATATTCTCAAAGGTTGAGTTGAAAACGTTTCAGTATTAACCAAACAAAGTGGAAACGGCATTAATATTTTATTTCATTAGTTGATGATATGTCCGGTGACGTTTTGTACCGACAGAGCAAACTGTATCGGAGGGTAATACAGCGAGCGAATATCTATGTGTGTGTAGATTTAGGCATGGGATTGTAGAAAATATTCACAACGCAATACACAATCATCCTTTGCATCACAAACACCAAGTACATTACACCAACTAACATGTACACATTTAATTTAAATATTCCCGCGCTCTATACTAACGTCATACGCTTTCAGCTTTAACCATTACTCGCTAGATGTCATTATTGGAAACAAATAAATTGATAATTATTACCCGAGAGAAAAAAACCCATACTTTGGTTATCTCTAGCTTGTGTCGTCTGTCAATAATACAATATGGTAAATTGCCAATAAAATAAATGAAATAATATGCAACAATGTCGTGTGCATTTTAGTCCTCCATACAGACGATTGTATGTTTTAATATGAAAAGTGCATAGAGAATTGTTCGGTTCAGTGCAATTGCTTATTATTATTTTTTTTTCCGATGTTATCTTGCCATAAGCCTATCTTGATTACTGTAACGCAGAGTTGGAGTAGGGGCAGCGGGGGGGGGGGGGCGCGCGCTACTGAAATGACTCAATACTGTACGAATTAATTCCGTTAAGTTCACATTTTCTACAGCATGGAAATGCTACCATTCAATGTGTTGGTTTCTTATGGCCGAGTGGAAGCAATAAATTCGTTACGGACCTGTGCCCGGTGGCGGCTAGTTCGGAGACACTTAATGCTGTTCATATTTTAATTATTCATAGAATCGTGTACCGTATCAGGACATTTTATCAAAGTAATCCAGGTAATGTCAAAACGGACATGAGCACCGCTCAAAGTAAACATTTACTTTATGAAAATAATAACGTTTGATTAGAATATCATATTTAACTCACATTAACCTATTTATATATATTTATATATATATATATATATATATATATATATATATATATATATATATATATATATACAGTGAACTTCGCTTATAACGAACCTCAAGGGACCGACGAAAATAGTTCGCTATAAGCGAAGTTCGTAATAAACGATAAACATCAGAAATTCATTTTTTTTTATGAATGCATAGGTACATGTTTCAAGTAGGTACATAATATGAAGAACTGTTTTGCAAAACTAGACAAATCTAGATTTGTTCAAAATTGAGTTAGATATTGTTTTGTAATACATATACATTGTACACTAACAATACTTTTTATGAAGCTTATTTGAAAAAATCGTTTATTTTACTTTTGTTTATACTTATTATTATTTTATATTATTTTTATATATTTAAAGTTAGAGCTTTACATGTTTTCTTCGAAATTGCGTAACTCATAATTGTACTTCTTTAACACATTAAATACAGTGAACAGGGGCGGACAGGACATGTGGAGCATGCTGAAATTTCCGCATGATCCGTTCCAATCGCGGAAAGGTCCGATAATTTTTTTCATACAATTAACCACATATACACAAGAACCCCAAAAACTGTTGGCGACCCTACATATGCGCAGTTCGCAGTAAGCGGGTTCGTTATAAGCGAAATTCACTGTATATATATATATATATATATATATATATATATATATATATATATATATATATATATATATATATATATATATATATATATATATATATATATATATATATATATATATATATATATATATATATATATATATATATATATATATATATATATATATATATATATATATATATATATATATATATATATATATATATATATATATATATATATATATATATATATATATATATATATATATATATATATATATATATATATATATATATATATATATATATATATATATATATATATATATATATATATATATATATATATATATATATATATATATATATATATATATATATATATATATATATATATATATATATATATATATATATATATATATATACATAAACATACAATAAATTTAAGAATGCATGTAGTATTATTGTTTTGCAATCTCAAACGGCCAAAAACTCTGATTTTAAATCAACAAACTTAAAATAAATCGTGTTCTCAAGAGTACAAAATATATTTCATCGAATAAATTGTTTCTTTTTTTTATTTTCAATCAAGAATATGAAGAATTAAATGTTAAATTATCTCGAAACAAGATTAAATTATTGCTTGCTAAAGTACATAGAGTTGAAATAATAGCGGTACAAAAACTTACTATAACTTAATTAATGTCGCTAAAAAAACTAAACTGTATTTTTATCCATACATGTACGTCTTGTACGAGCGAACGCACTTGTCTGTACAGGAGTGTATGTGTGGCTGCAGGGTGCAAAGGCGCTGAAACGAAGCCTCCGATTCGTCTACATCCTTGCGAACATGACTAGCACCGAATTAAATATAAATGTATAAATACTACCGAGATAATTTAATGAACTCGAATGTAATGTAAACACAGTCGTCCGTACAAACCATAGGCGTACGTAACTGAGGAGGGGGGGGGGTCAAATAAAAAAACTCAGCAAAGTGAAGAAAATGTAATTAAATCACGTACGGTACTGATCAACACAACTTTTTTTGTTTTACGTATTTTCTAATAAATTATTACAATATTAAAACAAATATTTTTTCACAATGTAAAAAAAATATATATATTTATGCGCTCATAATACTTGTGATTTTTTTTTATTATTGAATAAAACAGTTGCAATTCAATTTGCTAGGAAAACAATGGGAAAAAAAAAACTTGCATAAAAAGCTAAAAGTTAGCAGAAATAAACGAAAAACGAACACTGTTTAAATGGAAACAGATAAATCTTTTTTTTTCTGTTTACTTCCATTTGGCCGGGATACCGTACGTTTTCATTGGGAAAATGATATAAAATTTTAATATTTACTTTTATTAAATCATATCTGAAATACATATCGTTCAGTGTAATTTGTCATGCGCGTTTCAGAGATATACAGGGCAGTGGCGTACGTGCGATGGGCTAAATAGGGTTAGTTTATTTATAAACAAATATCTTTTACAATAACATATCATATAATTATTACGGCAGAGAATAATATGAAGTTGGTAACATAATATTATCTTTTTCTAACAGCTATAGCAACTGTTTTGCAGCATAATATGAATTCAGATATGTTAATGGCAGAAACTCCAAGGTATTTTAATGTTATATAACGTTAGATTTAGAGATACATATGATATAAGAAGAATATACAAGAGATAATACGAATACTGTTATGATATCTGTGTACTGCACTGTGAACAAACCACCCCCACCAATGTGAAACGATTATAGGGGTAGATGAATGTAAGGGGTAGTTGCAGAACCGCATGGCTCTATAAGTGGTGGGGATGGCAGAGGGGATAGACTAATATTCGAGTTATGATTTAAACGTCGGTTAGACAACAATAAATTTTCAGTTCAAAGACAGATGTCTTTTTGAAAAGTGATCGAAACCTGTTCTGCAGAAAATAGTGCGTATAAAGAATGATATAAACGAGAAAATACAATTCATTGTAACAGTAAACCAACAGTATAAAAATTAGTTAACAATTGTTATCAAAAGCAGTGTGAATTTTACAAAAATTAATAGTTAAAATTTGGGATAACCCATTTGAAAATTTCAAATAACTCGACATGTGATTTGAGCCTGTGGAAATATTATTAAAAATCGCGCGAAATTTGTGAAACACACACATTTTGTTTTAAACTATCGTGATTATTCATTTAGCAAATATTAAATTGAATAATTCAAAATATATTTTAATGTTGTGCATTACAAAATACTATCGATATTTTCAAACGAAACTTTAAAATATAATCTACAATTAAAACAATAAAAATCATATTGTATAATTGTGAATAATCAAATATGATTACTGTATATTTTCCAAGTATGCAAATAGGAATTTTCGGCTGAAAATAATTTTGTAAAAAAAAAAAAACGAAAATTATTCTAAAAACATGCACAGGTAATTACAATAAAATATTTGAGTACGTGTGTATGTCAAAACAATTAACTCCCTTAATTAGCTAGTTCGTAATTGTTTTAGTTTATTTAAATTTTATTTGATATTTTTATTATTTTCAAGATTTAATATGATTTCTTACAATTACGTTCCGATTTAAATTCGATAAGCAATATTATTTACGTTTATTAAATCAGTGAATAAATGATTTTTAGTTACCTATATATGAATTGATCATGGCGTTTTTTTTTTTTTTTATTAAAAACTAATGTTTAAGAGAAAACGTGTATTTCGTGTATTATTTACAAGCTAAATACAGATCCGTATCGAGTATTAATTTTTCGAAATTAATTTTTCATCAATTCATGTAATATACGAATATCGTGTGCGGTAACTTGACAATAATGTTTGATGCGATGCACAGATAAGTGAAAAAAAAAATCGAATCAGAAGACATGTAGACAGAATGTTTATTAACGTCAAACAATATTTTTTTTCTGTACCGCTTGGCCATTAGTAAAAATTGTCATTAAAAGAAATTTATTTCTATTGATTACTTACATAATCAAATGTTATTATTGTGTAGAATAATAATCTGTATAAATGATACGTAAAAACTGAGTTTATATTTCGTGTAACCAATTGTGACCAGAATCAACTTGTGTTACAGTATGTATTCCTTATACCGAGCATGGTTAATGCGAGATGCATTGTCGTTAAGCGGTCCTTGCAACGTACTCCCGCCACCCCCAATTGCGCCGCCCCTGGCCCCAAGTGCTCCTGTGACAATGACGGGTGCTCCGAATGTTGTCATACAAGTGGGACCCACGCTGACACATTTTTCAGCCCATAGAAATGTTTTAGCAGCGCACAGCGGTTATTTCAAAGCTGCATTATCAAATGATACAGGTATTTGCATGTTACAACATGTTAATAATAGTTAAAAATGATAAATAAACCTTCAGAATTGTACAACAAAGTTCTACGATGTGCTAAAGATACTGATACTAATAGATTTTTCATTTGATGTTCAGGTCCAAATCCAATTTCAATTCCGAACATCAACGTGGACGAATTTTCATCATTGCTTACATTCATGTACACGGGATATTTGGACCTTAATCTCAACAATATTTATAACATTTTGCTTGCAACACATGTACTCCACATGCCCCGAGCCTTGGAAATATGCCGAGAATTCCTGATCCGAAACCACCCGATCGAACAATCGAATCACAGCATTATAAAGCCGATCCCAAGTCGAAAGTTTCTACCGTCACAACAACAGTTCTTTCAGCCGATCATAACGAATTTGCACAGCTCAGAAACTACACCGTTTCGACCAATAGCAGCGGAGAAACCGCCAACCAATCAGAGTCCAGCGTTGGAGGAAACCAGCCAATCAAAGAATCCGGTTGCTGTTCCATCCACGTCACGACAAACACCGAGTCCAATCCTAAACCCGTGCGATGATACATCTGACGAACAAATTAGCGGGAAATTTGAAAGTCGAAAATCACGAAAACGAACAACAGAAGTATCGAAAAACAGCAATGACGATCGTGTTGTTGTAGACATAGCTTGCTGCGATGGTCCGGTGAGATTTCATCGAGTTATTAACAATAGTTACGGCATGACGAGCACAGACACGGACTACAAAATGGTGGACAGCAATGAAGCAATGAACAAGGCAATGAATGCCAACATTAGGGATAAAAAATTGAATCAGACAGATGAAAATTCACCGACTGAATCGTTTACGTGTGTTTATTGTAATCATACTTTTAAATCGCAGTACTGCTATCAGAAACATGCTCGTAGACATATCAATCCAGTTACTTTGGAGGTTAAGAACTGTCAGAATGACAACGGCAGTACTGCCACCAAACGGGAAGTAAAGTTACTGGATATGAACGTCCAGTACTATCCGTGTAAAACGTGCGGAAGTAAATTCCCCAGTTACTATTTTGTCCATAAACACCGGAAATTGTGTCATGCTGAAGAAATGGAGAAAAATAACGAGAAGAGCTCAAGTGACGAGAAAAGCAATCAATAGCCAAGTTAAGAATATTACCCATCATCAAATCTTACTTCCAATGTTTTGTATTGTAGTTTATTGATAAGTGTCGATTAGTCCGTAAGATATTTGGAACATATCAACTTGCAATATTTGTGCTATATCTGATATTTTATTGAATAATTCATCGTAATGTCTTTATCTAAATATGTCGTAGTGAATTAATATTGCAACGTAAAAAAAAAAACGTTAGTTTCTTATCTTAATTGTAGAGGAAATTAAGTGTAGTAATTAAATTTTCCGCCATTATCTTCAGTCAAAGTAGGCTTGTATCTTAAGAAAATTAATAAACATATAAAATTTTCCGCTTATTCTGTAACTGAAATTAAACTTGTGTTTTAACAAATTATACAGAAAGTTTTTTCTTTTTGAAAACAAATTAAATACACACGATTACAATACAACAACATCTAGCGGATGTTACAGTAACTAATGATCGTGAAACGCATCCTTAAGTGAACAAATTAAAACATGGCGCATTTTGCAGTGATAGTATGAAATCGAGTATCAGTATTATTGAATATAATTCATATATTCAGAATTAAAAATGGAAAATTCATATACATGTTCAACAGTCAATAGTCATTATTGTGTAAATGAATAACAAAATGTAAAATAAATTCAAATTTTCATTAGCATCGAATTCTGAAATTCAGATTGTAAATAAATAAAACATATAGTAAACAAGTAATTAATTAATCTGATCGAATCATTGTTTGTTAATTGAAATTTGTTTGCCAATATACTAATGAAAATTTTACTAAACCTTTCAATGTAAATGTAATATGTACATAACTACATTAAATGAAATAAGACATTTAGAATAGGATATCAACTTCACTTTGTAAGGGCAAATAATCATTGAATGAGATAGTTTTTGTCAATTTCAAGTTAAACTCTCAGGGTTCAAAATATACTTAATTCCAAAATGTTTTACCTAGTAGTTTATATTAATATTATGAATATGTTATGTACAGATGTTTGCAATATTTTAATCCCGAAAAGTAATGTCAATTTAGGCTTAAATAAGCACAGAACATTTGATAAAATAATCGATTATAAACAATATTAGTTAATCGCTGAGTTTTCGATCGATATTGTTTATTATCATACGTTTAGAAATAGAATTCTTACCTTGTACTTCTGTAACTTCATCATCACTAGTTTCCATCGTGTCTTTGTCTTTTCTTCTTTCCTTCTTCTTCTTGTTCTCTGCTGTATTACCAGCATTTTGATCGCTGTAACAAAGAGAAGACTATAAACATTTTTGTATTGTATATAAACATTGTTTAAATCATTATTATAAGATGTCTTTACACATATCTGACAACAAAATAAATGTTGGCCTTGAAACGACAAACGTTATGGTATTAACTATAGCAATATATGCAGTAAAAATCGTTTATAAGAAAAATTAGGCAACAATTCTATTACGAGCCTAACCTGATATAACAAATATTTAAATGAAATGAATTGCCAGCTCACTCCATACAGTTTATGTAATGAAAACCAAATAAACTCTCACAATTTATGAATAAAAATTGATTATTTCTTTTTAAAATCAAATTCAAATCGGTAAATGCCATTTGAGAAATTAAATGTAAAACAGTAGAGAATTTTGAGACCGAAATTGGTTGAATTTGTATTTGCAAAATGTTGAAAATGAATTCGTATAATAACCGTGATACTGTAGTACAGGTTAGGCATGTAATATCAAGAGTTAATTTGAATTTCAATATGATCACAAATTGTCAATTTGTAAAATTGATCTCAGTGTTTGCGCAATAATTGTGCATTCAGCAGTGATGCCAACTACGTCCCTAGGGTGAAACGAAACTCTCTAACAGATTGTTATGCAAATCCATGTTTGCATTCAACAAACTCCGGTTTGCAATCAAAAATATTGAGGGGCACGTCAGTTTCATTGCTTCTTTACCTACCATTAGGGGTGTTTCAGTGATAAGGGGGGCAAAGGGGGTTATGTGGTACAGATATACATATAGATATGCACTTGGAAACTTGTTATCTAACTAAACATAGATATTTATATGATAAAATGTAATTAGAAAGAATAGAAGATTAATATCCAATGTAATTAAATAACATTAAGTATGATATAGCTTCAAAATAAAACAGACACAAAATTCACTCGTATATAATGGTAATTAAAGCGTGAATAAATTAAATAGAAAACTAGTTGGTATTTAAATTTTATAAATTTCTCTTTTGCATTCCGAAAATTTCACATAACACAAACACGTAAAAACAGTAATTAACTACAGCATTCGTTAATTAGTAACGTGATAATTATGCAAATTTAATTGCATATTTCTTGTGTGAAACAAGTTTTACAGTTCAAAGCGAATTGTTTTCTTTTCAAACTCATTAAAATTCAATTATATTTTTGTGTTTTCTTAAAATTAAATTAAAATTTGGCAATCATATAGAATAATATATCGATTAGAAATATATTTGTACGTATCTGATAAAAAAGAATTATTAATTTTTTCGGCATTGTCGAAATTCAAGACATTTGTTTCAAAATAATTAGGTACAATTCTGATAATTGAAAAACGATCATGATTTTTAAATTCTATCAAATCAATATTCAATACTTTAAATAATATATTTTGTAGTGAGATTTGACAACTCACACCAATGCTAGATATGTAGTTTCATAATCAGAAACATCGTATAAACGTATAAAATAAATGATTATATGAATTTATAATGAGAATATAAATATTACATTCAAATTGATGTAATTCGACATTATTTGATTACAATTCAATTAATTATTAATATATTTTCCATTCAATGGGATTAATATCACAAATTACATTACCGTATATTCATCATTCAAATTAAATACATATTTAGTTTTCAGTACACGTGCTGCCCGTTAGCGGACAATGTCTGAACTAAAACTGTGCCGGTATATCGATCAGGTAATATATGTCAAAATATGAATTTCCCATCCACATGCTATAAAAACAATAATATATTCACTAAATACACTGCATTTAACACAAACTTGTCAAAACATGCATGTATCTTCGGATAACCTACAAAAATATATGAAACATACTTAATTTATAATCATAGTTTTGAACAACGTAACTCATCAATATTGCATACGTATAAATTGTATCGAATTACGATATAACAGAGTATATATTTGTATACAATACATAATTTATCGCAATAAAATTATACCATTGAAATATGTTTCACAATATAGATTATTATGTAATTAATTATTTTACATAATTAATAAACGAAACGTATTTTGTATTTCCAAAATCAATAAATCATTGAATTTATTACCAGAAAAAAACGTGTGACATGCCGCAAATTGTATTTCTTACTGTTTTTTTTTGTGAACTTTTTCATACGCTATTTTTCTTATAAAATCAAACACGAAATAGCCATCAGAACGAAAATTTATTGAAAATGTAATAAAACTTGTAGACCAAAATTGCCAAATTGATTGAATAATTTCTGGTTGACTTGAAAGCTTGTTCAATTTTGTAATCGTAGTATCCAATTAAAACCAAAAGGATATTTCCACTTAACAAATGGTAAATTTAGGCTGCAATAGTGCATTTTCCTGTAAAATTCAATTGTGCATTAATTTACAGATAGTTTCTGTAATATGTCATCTGATAAACTTTTACAAGAACTATAAATATTATTATTACGTACCATTCTTTTATAATCAACCAAAACGAGAATATAACCTCAAACCTCAAACGTCAACTATCCATGTGCTCCATTAGTAAATCATGATTAAATATTAATATAATTTATAGTAAATATAACACATAATCTTTAACTAACGGAGCACAGCCATTCTTATAGAATTTCGAGGTAAATAATACAAAATAACAGAAATATTAGAATATCCATTTCAGCTGTATGACTGTTACCAACTTTTACATAACACCACTAACCAATCAACGTGATTACCAATATTCATTAATTATTATGCACACAAACGTTTTAATAAAAGTATTTCGCAATATTATTTGTTCCAAGTAAATATTAGTTAATTTGTTTTCATATTAAATTCGTAATATAAATATTGAAATGTATTACCAACCTTTAAATATATTTGAAAACAAATTTAATATTCAACATAAATTTTAAATAAATTTTTATATTTTTATTCAATTATCAATCAAAATAATAATTGTATTTTTTACTTTTGAAAACTTTTATATTCTAGATTATTTTTACAGTAATTTTGTTCTTCAAATTTCAGTATTGACGAAAAACCAATCGAATAAAACCATTTTGGAAGCAATTTTCAAATGTTGTAGAATCGTTACCAGAAGTTATAGAATCCATGGAGTCAAATTTACTTTAAATCAAACCTTGCTTTTTAAGTCTATTATGTTTAGAGTTTTTAACAGGGTTCCAATTAAGCTTCTTTCTCTTCGGACGACGACGCCTAAAATTTTTGCAAAAACTTATCATTTTAATTGTCAATCATTAACCAGTATCGTACTTCGAATCTATTAAAACATAATCCACATTATAATTAATCCGGGAACATTTGAATATAATCAGAATTAAACATTGGGTACTGTTGGCTAATGTTCCGATAAATTATTAATAATAAACTATCTATCTACGAGTATAAATAATTAAATAAATTGCTTACCTTAGTGTACTATTTTCATGGATGTTTTCTTGATCATCGTTCGAGTTCGATTGATGCGTAAAGTTTTCAGTAACCACTGACTGAATACTGGGACTGCTTACAACCACTCCACACATACTAGCGGGATTGTTGCTATTATTTACTATGACATTGTTACCCGTAACGATTTTTATCTGGGCCTTATCGTCCATTTGATTCGCTTTGTTTTGCGCAGCGGCCGATGTAAGAACGGTTACACCATTCGATGGTGCACTGGTTGTAACCTGGTTACTACTACTGCTACTACTGCTCGTCGTAGACGAATTATTGCCAGTTGTAGTTATTGTTGCGGTTGTTGTGACCGATTCGTTTTGAGATTGGACTTGATTTTGTTGTTGGGCCTGTTGCTGTTGTTGTTGAACAACTTGTACTGTCTTCTGTTGTTGTTCACGTTGAAGACGTGTTGTTACGCCTGTTGTTAGGATATCAACAACCGAATTATTCGCTGTGTTATTCACTTTCTGTGGATTGTTCCGAGAAGATCGCGTTCTTTGACGTGATTTCCGTAGTAATTGTTTGTAATTCTCCGTTTTCTTCGTTAAATAATAATGCTGTACGCAATCCTGGACTGATTTCCGTTCGAGATATGACGCAATCACCCCAAAATTCTTCGGATGTTGCAGGTATTTCTCTTTGAAAACTTCATTCTCCGACGGTGTCCATACATTTAACAGTTGTCGTTCTTTGTATTCCGTTTCCATGTCCAAAATGTGTCCGTTGTTATTGACGTACCGTAGTTTCCGTTGTTTTGCGTCCAACAATATCGGTGGTATAACAGCATAACTTCGCATCTTCTTGTCTTCCATCTCTTGTTCCTGCAACCCGTCCATGATTTCTTCTAAATCTGCTTCCGACTTAATCCGTGCTCCAACCCGATTAAATCTCTCTTTATCCTCACGTTGTTTTCGCAATTCAGGGAAGACTTTCTCGAAGAATTCCCTGTTCTTTGTTTCCTTAGCTTTTCGTTTTTGCGACGATTCTATTTTGTCCACTTTCCGTAACCATTCTTGCATTAGTTTGCTGTAGGTTTGCGTTAAATATGTCTCCCTTGATTCCTTTTCAGCGTGACGTTTCTTGAAGTAATCCAACAATCTTCGTTTGAACGTTTGATGCCTTCGTTTATTTTCGTGGTACACGGAAGTGTCCGAAGGTTGATTATAGAGCGGCCATTCGACTTTGGGTCCTAAAGAGTCTAACAACGCATGCGCTGCTTGTGCCTTTTTTCTATTTTCCGCGTAGATTTTCTGCGCTAAACTTTGATGTTTCGGTTGGATTACTTCTTCTACGTCTTGTTTGATCGCCGGTTTCGATGCAACTTCTTCCAATTCCGCCTGTTTCTTCTTCAAGATACTGATCTGAGACTCAGCTTTGGCGATCTCACGATCCACTTTGCTGATCTGCTGCAGGAGGTCGTCTTTCGTTGTCTTGAATGCCTGATCCTCTTGAATATGGTGGTCAGGTAGAGTTGGTGATATCGCTTCAACTTGTGGATTGTATGAGCCAGGCTGATCCTGCAAATATTAAATGACATGTTAGCGTTTTATTTCAATCGCTGCACTTGCAAAATAAATCAAATATGCCGAATTGTCGAAACGTTGTTCAAATACAAAATGTCACATTAAATTCACGGAAACAATATTTGAAAATGAAGTTTCTATATGCTTGCAAGGTTAATGAAATGTCAAAACCAGATTCATACACAATTATTCCATTGGTTTTTCTTTGAGATATATAAATTTTATTGTATTTTTCTTTTGCTTGCGTTACAACTGTCAACTAATATTTATTTTTACATTCGTTATGCTTATGTTAGTATATTGCAATTATTTCTATTAGGCATCTTTCTTTGAAAATATCTTTTTGTTTTTGATTCAAATGTCAAGATTGAAACTATATTATTAGTAAAATGTTTATATATTTGCCATTATAAAATATAATGATAGTATTCAACATTAATATTAAATGTTCTCATTTATAATGAATCATTTATAACCTCAATCTGACAAAATCAATATATCAAAAACTCTCGCATTTAATAATATAATTAAAGTGTTGGGTCCCTCTGATTTTAATTAATGTCCTGCCGTATTATTAATTAAATATGTTCGTATACCGGTTAAATATAGAATATAATATGGAATTCCACAGAAATATGTATTCGGATGAAATAAATTGAAATACCACAGACAGAATTAGTACAAGATTCGGACTATGAAATATTTACGACTTATAATTTGGTTTTAACCACACATACAATTCTGTATTATAATAAATGTGATTATTATAATGAAAAGATGCTTTATTAAATAATCTATATTTCGTTGTAAAAAAAAAACATTTGCGTTCTGTATTTATCTCTGGTATATATTAAAAGTAATTTCCATTTTAAGTATAATTAAACGTTTTACTTTGCACGAATATGCAAATGAGACTTAGTAATAAAATAGTCCATTAAACTATTTAATAGATTATTTTTATTAGTATGACATTTAAACGAACATATGTAATACTTATATTTTTAATTTCACTAAACTTCGGAATATATGGAATTTATTTTATAGCAGATTTGAACTTTAGATCGTATTAATGGTTACATAAATAAAATATATATTTTTGTTTAGAATAGAACAAAAATAAAATACAAATTGGTAAAATATTGAGAAAAATTCAAATAAATATCTCATTATAAATAAACGAATTTCATTTTCAGATGAAAAAGAAAGAAATGTTAGTCAATGAAAACAATAAAGCACAAATTGAAAGGAAATAATTTTGAATAAAATGATTTTGCACAAAAGTCGTGTATAATTTTCAATGGAATAAAAAAAATTGATTTTTTTTCTCGTTTAGGAATTGGGTGCAGTTTGATAACAATGTGATACCGCTTATCTATAATACTGACACGGCGTACAGAAGCTTCGTAACTGGCCATGAACTGTCATCATATTATAAAAGGAACCAGTGGTTCCTCAACAGTGTACAAAACACGTACAGATCATTCTTAAAAAAAATCAGATTTTTCGTATATTTCTTAGCATGCAGAAGTTTGGAATTTCAATAAAAGATGGCAGTATTATTTAATCAAAATATAATTCAATTCTTTTTTCAACTTTCATTTAAATTTGAAATAAAAAATACCATTAATTTGTCGAATTTTATTCAGCAAGCAGAAATTATTTCACTAAAGAATTTAATTATTTTTTCAGAAGTTTTGATTTAAATTTATAGAAAAAAATAACATAAAATCGGTTGTCTTTATTTAGCACCAGAAATTAGGAATTTCAATAAAAGATGGCAGCATTATTCAGTAAAAATTTAATTACTCAGAATTTATTTAGACGTTACTATATTTGAATATTATATTTACATGTTGAAATTATATACTCTTCAAATGAATTGTTTAGTTGTATAATAACACAAATTTTGTTTTGAATGAGCGAACTATTAGGTGTATTCTTTTTACCTAAGCTGGCTTAATTACTTGGTTATTTCACAGTGGCTTAGTTATTTGTGTGTTCTTTTTACAAGTCGTAGCTCACTTTATCTACGTTTTTCAACCTCCCCCTTACCGATGACGCACTACCCGCAACACAGGCTTAGATGAGCTATGCGGCATTTGTACGCGCGAAAGTTTGATATAAAGAGTAATAGTGAGGTTATTTTCAAGTTATTTTGTTGTTTTTTGTTTAAAAATTGATAATTTCGAATATGTAAACGATGCCACTATTATAATTATGAACGAAAACGTAGCAAACGCATTAGTTTTGTAAAAAATACTTTTTATAAATAAATACATAGAATAAATAGTTGACCATTTAATGATACGATGGTATTAATTAATATGCAATATAACCACAGTGCAAAATTGCTACTCTGCTAATTTATATTTATTGCATGCCAGTGAACTATCTGAGAAAAATAAAAAATCTTGTTCTTTTTACATACCGTCAAGTGAGCTTAGCCTGGCTTAGCTTAGTTCTTAACTCAGTCAGCCAAATTGTAAAAAGAATACACCTATTATGATGATACTAGAATGAATTAGTGAATCTGTAGCCAAATGTTTGAGAATCACTGGAATATATAAAGCGTGGGAGACAGACTTTAGTCCCGTTCGCAATCCTAGCGATGCGGAATCAAAATCAGCGAACGCCGAAAAATTGATTTTCAATTAATTACGAACCATTTAGGCCTGCTATTTGGGAAAATGTAGATTCTATTCTTAAGTCTACCATTGATATTTCGTAAAAAAAAATACGAGAAATCGAAAGATTTTTATCGCAAATAGCTTCAATAAATAAAACCGAGTTTGATAACAAAAAAAAAAAATGTTACGAAAACATTTAGCAGACAAAATGTACCCTGTACGATTTGATATTCTTACTTTGAAAAAGTCATTTCATTATGTATGGATCTTAATTGGAGAGAAATGTTGAAAAAATTAGTATTTGAGGGGGTTCAGTAAATACCTACCCGTATATCTATTCTTAACGGTGAAATTTCTTTGTGTTCCTGAAGTCGTATCTTTTTAAATGGCTGCGAGCCGGGCATTCCGTCCCCAGGAGGCAACTGCTGGGCCTGTGACGAGGGTGGTGCAACCGATGCTGTCGGTTGCGTTGGCTCAACCCGTGGTCGAACCGCGTACTCTGTATAAGATGCGACTACAAACAAAAAAAATTAAAATATTAATCAAAATAATATTCATTTAAATGTAGTCCATTGCAGAAACGGCGTAATGTTTTGAAATAAAGGGGTCTGCCACCCGAGTAATGGGAAAGGCATGATGTTACGTATGTATGTAAAATATCAGAATATTGCCACAGGTATTTAAACAAATTCTAAAACCCTATAAATCCACATAAATACAAGCATCGATTGTGGATTCTATTTCATGAAAAATAAAACTACTTCATTCGTGTTTGATCGTTCAGGATCGGTATTAATTTCCATGGCTACCTGTGATTCAGTGCAGGTTTAGATAAAACATACATATATACATAGCTATACAGTAAGGCCTTCTTTAGGCGCTTTAGACTGCTAAACGCTACAATACTGGGGGTCATTTTCTAGCAATTCATCCATAATTTTCGTAATGTGTGTTGTCTTCATGAAGCTCGTTATAACGAATCACGGATTTTTGGGGGGTTCATGGAAAAACTGCATTATAAGAAATCATTGTAAATTTAGGCATTTTTTGGGGGGGGGGGGGTCACAGAAAAACTGCATTATAACCAATCATTGTAAATTTAGGGATTTTTGGGGGGGTTCATGGAAAAACTGCGTTATAAGAAATCATTGTAATTTAGGGATTTTTTGGGGGGATGCACGAAAAAATCGCGTTATAAAGAATCATTGTAAATTTAAAAATTTTTTGGGGGGTTCGTGTTATATTGAATAAACGTTAATGGAGGCCTTACTGTATATGTTTGTAAGGGGGGCAGTGCAAACTCTGTATTTATTTACATATATATATATATATATATATATATATATATATATATATATATATATATATATATATATAATGTTTGTGTATATGTGTATACCTGGTGGTAAGAGTGATATGCGAGGCGGGCGGTATTCTCTGTAGGCGTAAGATGGTGCAGGTGCTGCGGCCGGCATGTACCGGGCAGCGGCGACGGGCGGTGCACCGGGCGGCAGCTGGGGCTGAGCACCGCCGCCCGGATACGCATATCTGGACGGTGCAGCACTCTGTAACGGTGATCTGCTAGGCTTGTACAGCTCCGGCTGACTTGGCCTAGAACATCATACACAACACACACATTTATAGAACCATAACATTACTTACGAAATACAACAACATACAACTACTACTAACAAATATATACATGTATATACATATATATAGTATATAAGTATATATATATATATATATATATATATATATATATATATATATATATATATATATATATATATATATATCCAATGCAATCCACTTATATTGAACTCTTATATAGTGTAAACTCGCCTATAATGAACATATCACTGAGTCTTAAATACTTATATATACCTTATAGTGTAAACTCGCCTATAATGAACATATCACTGAGTCTTAAATACTTATATATACCTTATAGTGTAAACTCGCCTATAATGAACATATCACTGAGTCTTAAATACTTATATATACCTTATAGTGTAAACTCGCCTATAATGAACATATCACTGAGTCTTAAATACTTATATATACCTTATAGTGTAACCTCGCTTATAGTGAACCAAATTCCTGGTCCCTTTAAGTTCACTATAAAAGGATTCTACTGTATATACATTAAGATCGAAATAACATTATTTTGGTATCTAATATGATTACATTTTTGTAGGTTATATGTATATACATAACCTACAAAAACTCATATTACCTAGTAATAATGTTATTTAGATCTCTATTACTGTGATAATATGTACTATTTATTATTTTTTGGCCAATGAGCTAGCAATCAAGATTATTATTATAACTCCAAACTTACATACCTAAAAATAATAACAGATTCCGTTCTACAATTTTCCATAATCAAATAGCGTTACAATCGGCTGTTATCAATGTTGTCGCATGTATGAATCATATGCAACTGACATATCGGTAACTTGACGTGCATTCGAATAAAACAATTAGTACGTAAATATACCTGTAGAGGGATCTGGAGTAGTAACAAAGTGAAATAAGAAACGAAAATAATGTTTCATAATCACGCCAAGTGCAATATGCTTGGTAAATAAATAAATGCATAAATATAATCTCGGCTAAATGAAATTATAGGTGTACCGGTAGTTTAAATAGTGCTTATGTACACCCGTCGAGAAATATCATGATGTTGATATACATATTTACATACAAGTCAACTGCGTTTTGATATGTTTTCAAAGTGTAGATAAAAAATTAATGTTCATTGATTGTAATAACGAGAGTGGTCAGACTGAAGTTGGTTTGTGTAGAAAATGGTTAACTGGGTGGATGTCGTGTTGTCGTCATCAGCCGTTGTTATTACATATGTTTTGACTTGATTATCATTAATCATATCTCGCAAATCACGCACTTGAATCATTGTCCTAGTTAGATGGTTGTCTTCTCAATGTCATATACACAATTATATCTATCTATGTGACTTGATGTCTGACATATACCACTACCACACAATGAACAGACCCGTATCCAACTCTTTTCCATCAAAACAAAACATTACTCCCTCCATTATGTAGCTAGCATTTCTAAAAACGTATTTTTTAAACGGAAACCCGAGCCAATTACATTTAAATTAATAACAAAAATAATAGAACATTTAGTTGACTTTATCCTGACTACATACAAACATGACATAATTCAAACATCTGCTATACAAAACAAATTACATTAGTTTACAAACTTCATTGTAAAACAAAATATTGAAAACGGACGTTAAAAAAATTAATTCAAAAAAGGCGGGAAAGCTAACATTAACATTCATGGAAAACGAAACAAAAAAAAAAGCATCATTCGCTTATAAAACAATCGAGCATCACGCGACGCTACCTCTCCAAAATCGTAGCGCGATCTGAAACGGTCTATGCATTGACCCTGCACGCTTCGCACTGCGAGTGGTGGGGGAATAACGACAGTCGAGCGCGCACCTAACCACGCCCCCTACACGCACAGGATTGGTCGACGCACTGGCGGCCATCATGGTGTGTGGTGCATGGTGATTGGCCGCAAGCATCCCCATGCAAAATACAAATATTGTGGCAATGCTCAGTGAGCTCTCAGTGGCAACGTAACGCTGCTGGGAAACTGCTGCGTATTTCAGTTGAAAACAAATTTATTTCTGGAATTCCGTTGACGGATTAAATTAAATAGCGTCGCTAGGCAACGATTGAATAAATGGAAATAAGGCATGTTTTGTGTATGAAAAGAATGTTTTCCTTTACCATTTTTTTTTTCGTCTTCGACGTAACATTATACAGCTGCCTTTCTGTCCTTTTTTGTTGCAAAAATCAAGAAGCCTTTTTTGTAAGTTATATTTGCTACTAACTTCGCAGTAACAAATACCTATATACCTTATATACCACAAAGCCGGTTTTACAACATACACATTTTAAATGCTGGATCTGGTTTCAATTTATTTGAAAAACAAACAAAAAAAAACGCTGATCACAAAAAGTTTTTAAAACTGACGTACATATTTTTTGCTGCATTTTACATTTGCAAATGTGAATTGAGAAAACTTGAAAATATAATCACGTAAGAGACTATATTTGAACAAAAATAATAAAAAAATTCGCACATGACATTGCACAAAAACTATGCCTATTTAAGTAATGATATCATAGTTTTTGCAAACAATTTTGGAGAAGCAATGAACTACTAATTGTAACAAAAACAAGTCGTAAAAAAAAATCTGATCGTATAATATTTTATTATACTAAATTTATGGGGCATTGAAAAAAAAATTAATGAATTTTTATTATTATAAATCCGTTTGAATCAGCAAAATAGAAAAAAAATTACAAAGAACAAGCAGCCCTAGAAAAATACGCACATTGATACTAAGAACAACACTTCGCCAAAGTCCACCGACCCACCCCTATTCACTCGCCGGGCGGAGTTCTGTTGTAGGCGTGTCCACTGTGACAAGGACAGCTGCGACGGCCCCGCCTACTGGCTGAACAGGCAAAGTTTTCAGTCGCGCAGAGCTGAATTGCTCTATCATGGGGACGGATCGGAACGAACCGCAACATCAATCGTGTACAAAACAAAAATGATTTTCAACCATTGCCAACCCAAAACAACGAAATTGTTTAGGCTTGGCCATTGTTTTCGGTGCTCGAAGGTGCGTTTTTTTTCTGTGTGTGTGTGCGCGCTGTTGCCTAGTCGCAGCACTGTAAACAACTTTCGAAATATCTCGTCGGAGAGAAGGGAAAAACGGCTGCAAGTTCAGGTTAACGGTACACTTGATGCTTTTAACTTCATGTCCTTTTATGACGAATCAAGTTTGTTTCGTTCTTTTTACTTGTGTTTCTCGATACGTTTTTTGGGAAATAATGATACTCTAGGTACAATTTAATTATCTGTCGGTTATAGTATATCGATCATATGTTTCCTTATATGTGAATATCGGATAATAATTAATTCGTTATATGAAATTATACAGAATAAGTCCATATGTATCTCGCATAACGTATAAGAGTTTCAACATACGTAATGTTTTGTACTATTTTAAACTTGTTTCTAAAATTAAAAAAGAATGATTAGAATATATTTATGAATAAAATACAATGCTGTATTTCTGTATTTATGACTGAATAAATCATGTTGGGAGTTATTTCAGGCACAGATAATGACGGATATTATACATTTAAAATATAATTCTGCCTTTGTGAGGATATATTCTGTTCTGCCTTTGTTCTATTCCGATCTCTGCTTAGGCCCTTATACCGTCAGCTGGTTATCAGTACCTGTGTTCCCCATATCAGGGATCAACTGGCCCAAATGTCCATTTCATATAAGACAAAGAAAAATTTTCTCCAATTTTATAAATACAAAATATTTATAAATAAAATACATAATCAACCAAATTGGTACAATTTCAGAATTGTACAAAATTCACGTTCGAAAAACAGTCAAAGTTCTCAATAAATAACTACACATATTGAGAATAAAATCGATATTAGTCCAGCTTATTACGTAATAAACAATTATTATAATATAACGGTATAATATTGAGTTAGCTATACCACAAATACAAATTTGATTATTCTACATTTTTAATGAGCTATTTTGAGTATATTAGATTATTTTCTTTCGAATTATAATGTACAGTCGAATCCGCTTATAGTGAACCTGAAGGGACTAGGAATTAGGTTCACTATAAGCGAATGTACACTATAACCAACGTTTTTAGCACGTGATAAGTTGGGACTTAGAGATATGTTCATTATACGCGAATTTTCACTATATGTGAGTTCATTATAAGTGATGATACTGATGTTAGTTTGCTAGAAGTGGATTCCACTGTATGTATGTTTGTTTGTGAACGTGAATGTTCTATGGATACGGTACTGTAGAATTTGCATTTTACGAGTACCGGTTGTGTTTTATATTTAGGAAATGACTGTGTTAATCTTGTTCATGCACGTGATCAGAGGCGGAAATGGCGGTTGTGTATTCCGGAGTCACTGATCGTCCATTGTACCAACGTGTCCATTTTACCTACATATATATATATATATATATATATATATATATATATATATATATATATGTATATATATATATATGTATATATATATATATATATATATATATATATATATATATATACATATATATATATATATATATATATATATATATATATACCGGGTGTCCCAAGAAATCTGGGACATAGGGAATTAACATGTAAATATAAAAATATTGTGATTACTTCTGAACAATACATTTTAGAACAAAAGTGTAAATAAAAAAGTTGTTCAGAATTAAAAACTGCATGATAAGATGCCATATTTATAGCTCAGATATGTTTCTATAATGCGCAAATCAATTTTGAAATATTGCATTTGAATGCCAGATTAGGAGGTCGTGAAACAAAAATGCTATGGTTTGATTATTTGTGGTTGTAACTAATAAAAATGCATGCAATTTTTGTTCCATGACCTCCTGATTTGTCATCTAAATGCAATATTTCAAACTTGATTTACACGATATACACATGTATTTGAGCACCTAATATGTCGTCATATCATGCATTTTTAAATTCTGAACAACTTTTTTATTTACACTTTTGCTCTAAAATGTATTGTTCAGAAGTAATCACAATATTTCTATATTTACATGTTAATTCCCTATGTCCCAGATTTCTTGGGACACCCGGTATATACCGGGTGTTAATTAAAAAACTGGCCATAGGCGTTTAACATGTAAAATCAGTTTTTCCTCCTGCATTAGTTCCCTAATTACTTTAGAGAAAAATACTTTAAATAAAAGTTGTAGAGAATTAAATTCTGCATCTAGGGGAACAATCAGATTTAATGTTTGATATTTCATAACTGAGAAAATCAAATTTAAAATTTCATGAAAACACATAATACATAGGAATAGCCATGTAATTTAAACAAAATTAAAAACAATTGTATGACATTGTAACCGTCAAAAAAATTTATTAAATCACGAATATTTCGATAACTTTGTCCAGAATAGAACCATTTTATTACTTGAAGCTTTTCTTCATGTGAAAACTGTTCCATAGTTTTAGAAATATCTGTTATTGAACGAAAATTACGAAACACAAATATATATATATATATATATATATATATATATATATATATATATATATATATATATATATATATGTATGTATTTAGGTAGATTCATACATATATGAGGAAAAGATATATACAGTAAACTTCGCTTATAACGAATTTTCGGTTATAACGAACCAATCTATGAGGTACGAACTAAAGTATCATTAAACGTGTGTTATTTTTTTCGCAAATAACGAACCCGTTTATAACGAACTTTCGGGTATAACGAACCTTAATTTTTATTATAATCGCAAAAGTTTTCGCTTATAACGAACTTAAAACGGCATTTTACCAAATAATCAGGGAATTCTTCGAAATCTTTCAATTCCGCATATGTAGGGTCACCGTAACAGTTCTTACGGTACTTGTGTATATGTGATTAATTGTATGAAAAAAAATTATCGAACCTTCCCGCGATTGGAGCGGCCCATGTAGAAATTTCAGCATGCCCCACATGGCCTGCCCGCCCCTGTTCACTGTATTTAATGTGTTAAAGAAGTACAATTATGAGTTACGCAATTTTGAAGAAAACACGTAAAAGCTATTACTTTAAATAAATAAAAATCATATAAAATAATAACAAATATAAACAAAAGTAAAATAAACGATTTTTTTTAAATAAGATTCATAAAAACATATGTAAGTATATGTATTACAAACCAATATCTAACTCAATTTTGAACAAATCTGGATTTGTCTAGTTTTGCAAAAGAGTTCTTCATATTACATATCTACTTGAAACATGTACCTATGAATTAACAAAAATTATGAATTTTTGATGTTTATCGTTTATTACGAACTTCGCTTATAGCGAACTATTTTCGTCGGTCCCTTGAGGTTCGTTATAAGCGAAGTTTACTGTATGTATATGTGTACTTTCCCTCTCCAATACTACCAACTACCTCTCACCAAGAGACTCTAGGAACATTTCAACTAGTTACTAACTGTTGCACGAAAATTACCAGTCGACAAAAATGAAAATATGTATATTATTAAATCTTGATACAGAATGAATGTAAAGCCTAATATACCTATAAAAATCAAAAGTTAAAACTTCAACGAAATGTTTTTTGCTTTAGATCTGATGAAATAAAAAATATATAGAAACATTTGAAAACTAATTAATAATTGTATTAGATACATATTTATTAACGAATTTCTTTTTATAAGGTGTCAAAACAAATACTTTTATGAAAAATAACCATGGAAATTATATTTCCAGAAATATACTTGTAAATATAATAAAATAATAATGAAATATGACTTTCAACTAAAATATTACAAGTATAATATAACAATTAGTGGAATATAGTAGAAAAGATTTGTATTTTCATTGAAAATCTTACGAGTTCGTGATCCGTGCTTTGCTCTATGTAATCTAATTTTCGAACAAGTTTTGTTTTTCGAATATTTCACCGTTATGTACTACTATTTCTAAATATTACGACTGGAAATATTTCAAACGGTTTATTGGAAAATTAACGATCGATTTCCGTTTCAATACTGTTTGAATGTCAACGTTATTACAAACAAAATATGTGTCACATATATAATGATTTCTTAGTCACATGTTGATATAAATAAGCACATACATACTGAAATCAAAGCTGTCAATCGAAGTGTTATTGAAAAGGAAAATATTATTATAATCGCAGCATAAACATATCAGAATTTGAATTGTGAACAATTTTATAGTACATAAAATCTATCACTAACCAATCAATACTCAACAAGGTATGAAATCATAATAGCAATTAATAAACAACTTCGTAATAAGTTTTTTTCCATAGTATTTGTTTTTTTCCATTCTAAATTGTGATCTAATTCCTGTATGTTTGAATATTACATTGAATGGGATGAATATTGATGAAATTGATTTAGTGTATAAGTGAATGCCCCTAACTCAGGACTACCCACATGCGCCGACTATGCCTCCCACGGTTTAGGCCCATCTGTCCTACATATGCAACAACGGATTCACCTGCAAAACGTTTTTTTAAGTTGTAGTTCCCAATTCTATTTGGTTCAGACCAAGAAATGTCTACAGCAGAAGCAACTGTAGCAGTAAATGTAATTGTTTGACAGTGAAAAAAAATTGTCTAAATGATGTAGAAAGATGGCCTTGTGTGTTGTCATTTGTTTTTATGACAATTTCCGCTGTCTTTGTGTTTTTATAGAAAATAAAATATAGCGAGACAATTTTTTTAGTCATAATAAAATTTTTTTTTTTTGTAGAAGTGCCCAGCCCTTTTTGCTATTTAATGATTATTAAATAGTATTTTTTTCAAACAAATAAACCATTTTTTTTTATTGAGTTTATAAACAGAATTCGTATTTGAAAAAAAGTTCCATTTTAAAAAAGATAAACTGCACAATCAATTTCTATTTGTGAAATTTCGATTTTATTGCCTTTCCAACAACCATTTTGTAGATCACATGTTGATACATGGCAGCACGGCTTTTGAAATTGACTAGGACTTAATAAAATCCAGTTTACAAAACAGGAAACAACAGGATAAAAATAATTTTCAATATGACAGAATTCCGATTGTTCTTCTTATAAATAGCACTGAAAATAATAAGATCTCGTGTTCGACAAGTTCAAAATAGACTTTAATAATCTACAATTTTTCGATTCGAATTGACGATCATTTAGATCATTTTGGATACTAATTCAACGAACAGGTGCAATAGCAAAAAAAAAATATTAAATATAACTAAATGCAATTGACTATATAATTCAATATTTTCGATGTTACCATCCTGTTATATCGATTTCCAGCAACAGCAAATAAATCAGTAATGTTTTGTGCATTTTATAATTCTGAGAAAAAAAAAACGGTAACAATATAATAGCCATTTACCTGTACGAGTTAATAGCAAAATAACGTTAGACTGTGAGTCACCCGGTTATAGTGTGACTTTATCATTACTATTTTTAGAAAGTATTGATCCCACTTGCACGAGGAATATTTGCGTTGAAGAATCGTACTATTTGCAATTTTTCACATTAATCATCGCCACCCACGATTAATATTACTGTCGACTTTTAAAAACGTTTCAAGGTTTCAGTATGTTGTAATATTTATTTTAAATGCGACTATCATGGCTACCTTGATATGGACGATACAAAATGTGTAAAAGATGAAGGTTTGCATGAAAATATCGAACCTTGATCAAATTTAAAATGAATTAATGTACATTCAAAATCGGACAAATTAATACAAAGTATTACGCGATAATGCAAGATAAGCAAATGAAAATAGGAATAGTGGACACCGCTAGCTCTTGGAACACCCCGTATAGTACATGTCATAAAACACGGTGATATGACGTCATATCCTGTAAAAGATACCTTTACACATGAGTTAACTGCGTTTAAAATTCACATTTTTGTTGTTATTTTTTCATACATAAAATAACTACGTATACACTTTCCTGGCTGATACAAATTTTAGCTAATAGCATATTAATACAAAGAACAGTGTTTCTCAAACTAATTCTGTAGAATTATTCTTCCTCAATTCTGCTTCAGTTTTACTGAATATTACATAATTATTAAAACAACACAACAGATTTTATTTCATAAATAGTTATCATTATTTTTCTTTCTTTATGCTTAATAAATAAATACTACAAGGCATAAATGCTAATTAAAGGTTAAATTCAAGGATCAAAATATTCTATATCAATTTTGAATCTCGAATTTCAATCGAGAGTCGTGAATTAAGTAATTTTTTGTGATTCATTGAAATTTAAATAATTCATAAATTGTTTGTTTCGTGTTAGGTAGGGTTTAATTCTAGAATCATTGATTCTACAATTAAATCTTCTCTGAGCAACTAGGTATTGAATTAAAACTATTAAATAAAAGATTATGCACTAATTAATGAAGAAGAAATTACCTAGGAAAGATGATTCGACTTTTTATTATTTTATTTCAACATTACAATAAGAAACAACGATTTTAAAATTTGTGAAATAATTTAGTATATATAAAATAGATACTAAATTTTCTTCTACTATTGTCAAGGTTAGTCAATTTGTTTATTAGTAACCAGTTCACACCCATTTTTTTTTTTATTGAAAAAAAATTCAACTATTTCATTTGGTAGAATAAAAAAAATTAAAAATTTGACATACATACAAGAAATCTAGGACATAGGAAATTAACATGTAAATATAGAAAAATCATGATTACTTCTGACCGATTGATTTTAGAGCAAAAGTGTAAATAAAAAAGTTGTTCAGAATTAAAAACTCCATAATATGATGTTATGTTAAGTGCTCAAATATTTTTCTATATCGAGTAAATCAAATTTGAAATATTGCATTTTGATGACAGATCAGGAGGTCATGGAACAAAAATTGCATGTATTTTCGTTAATTACAACAACAAATAATCAAAACATAGCGTTTTTGTTTCACAACCTCCTAATCTGTCATTAAAATGTATTATTTCAAAATAGATTTACACGTTATAAAAACATATCTGAGCATTAAATATGGCATCATATCATGTATTTTTTAATTCTGAACAACTTTTGCTCTAAAATGTACTGTTCAAAAATAATCACGATATTTCTATATTTACATGTTAATTCCCTGTGTTCCGTATTTCTTGAGACACCCTGTATATAAAAGAACAAACATATGGCAGATCAATTTTATGATTCATTAAATTTTACAATGATTCTAAAAACTTCAATGATTCACGTACCTATTCCATGCACCTGTCTTTTTGAAATATCACTAAGAAAATATATTATAAAGAAATAATATTTACCATTGAATGTAACAGTTTGCATATTGTTTTACGAATTTTGTCAACGTATTTCAGACGTGTTGTACAACACAACCAATCAACAACAACAGCAGAAATGTTAAATTGATAAACATTTCTATTTAGTCAGCAAATCATTTTGATTATTGGCCAGTAATGAATGTTTTGTCAGCATCAAGCACGTACATGAATACATATGTATGTTATATATGAGATGCTTAATCATATGTTTCATATTCGTTATCAGCAGTTGTTCAACCTTCCAATGCCAGAAGTTCAGCTCATTTTCAGCAGATAGTGCAGATTTTATACACAGTTACAATGTTACGTGTAAAATCTTGCTTAGCCGTAGTCGGATTAGTAATTGAAGCTAAAAAATAAATAAATATGCAACATACAGAATAGGCAATTGGCATTTTAAAATTTTCTATTCAAAAATATAAACGAAACACTATTTTTATAGGAGTAATTTTAATACTAGTTCATTTTCTATAAATTGATCCAGAATTTCCGTAATTGTGTCTTCATAAAGCGCGTTCTAACGAATTATCATAAATTTAACGCTCTTTTCGGGTCACGGAGTAGTAGCGTTAAATAAAGCCTTACTGTATAAGAAAATACTAACTCAAAGTAATCATGTTTCAAATTCGGTAGAAAAGCTACGTAAACTATCTTCAAAAGTAGCAATTCCAAACAATAATAGAAACTCACACTATAGCCAACGTTTTTCACAAAATTCCCTACATTTCCAAGCCCCCAAGTACCAACTGCCAACAACGGAATAAAAGTAAAGAAAAAAAAAGCACGTCAAAAAAAAAACATCAAAACTATCTTCTCAATTTTCCAGTCGACCACCTGAACAGTGAATGCAATTCATTTCGTTCCCGAGTGAAACCGTTCAAGAATTAACTCGTCCGCTGAACAACACATGCGTGCATCTATGTGTATGTGTATTATAACAATGTATAAATACTCAGCAATGGACCGCACCCACTCGTCCGCATGCGAAGACGGAAGAACGTGCAGTAATTTATTGGACGACTATATTTGCCAGCAAGGACGTAAGTAAATAAACGTACAACGTTGCCGCGTACCGTTCGCGCCGACAATAACCGATCGTTGACGGACGGATGGTGGGGTGTGTACCGGATAGGTTTGGCAACGTTGTGTCGGTCAGGCGGGAACGAATTCACTGGTTTTGTGTACAGGCTGCGCTTGTAGGTGCCCGTTAACTTGCGTTCGCTAGATGTGTCAGCTCTCTACGTTTTCGATTCACGAATACGCAGGCTTATTATATAGGTTCCAACAAACCAATACTAGGAATCGGTGAATCCATTGTTGTGGAATTCTTATTATAACCTCCAAATTACGGGTTCTTGTTGCTGTATTTGACTAGTGTCGTATTTTTTGTCGTAACATTTCTACGCTTTTGTATTACTACCATATGGAAAAAGATTTTCTGACAAATGTTTTGTCGAATAGTTTCCGTTTTGCGGCAATTTTCAGCATTTTTTTCTAACATGTGTTCCCGACGAATTACTTTCGCTTTATCAAGTTGTATTTTTTTGGATTCATGAAGTATATTCGTGTTTTCCGGGAATTTTATGTTACATGTGATACAGAACAATTCTGTGAGTTACACAACTTCTCATTACATATAACAGTTTGCTGGAATAAAATAATATATACATTGAATGTATAAATGTTCTTTACATTGGATGTATAAATGTTCTTTACATTAGATGTATAAATGTTATTTACATTAGATGCATAAATGTTCTTTACACTGAATGTATAAATGTTCTTTAGAGGTTATTCTCTTCAGACTTCGTACACATAGTTTGCAAATGAGAATATCTTCTATTTGAAACATACTCATTTTCGTATGACTCATAATTGTAGATAAATTACTGTACTGTATTCACTCAAAAACAGTTAAAAATAGTCAAGTTAATACTAAAATAACCATAAGTTTTGAATTATTTTTAATTTTCATTCAACATAATAGTAAATTATTGCTATAGATTTCTACCGTATTAAAAGGTAATTAGAATAGATTGGATCCGGTACTGGACTTGATAAAAAATTTCCATTTCCCGAGAGCCAATCAAAGTTTACATTTTCTCCATAAAACTTCATATATTTTATCTAGTTTTCCACAATGGAAAATTCCAAGTACGGTTCTGTATAAAGGCAGCTACATTAGGACTTTATGACATCGTAATTAGAAAAGAAAACTTGTAATTGAATATTTCATTTAAAAAAAAATTATCAAAATAATTAAAAGTAAGATTGATTAAAAATAGTATTTAATTTCGTAGCGAATGCAGACGAAACAATATCAAAATAAACTATATATTATCGGTGATAAGAGAATATTTGTTGGCCCAATTTTTCGAAAGCAGCCAATTAATCTGAGTTGGCCGTGGAATGTGTGACGTGTGTGAGCATACAAATATTACATCGCATTTTTTGTTTATCATTCCATTTGGAAACATTTTGCGTAACTGATAATTGACTCGAGTTGATATACTTTATTAACTAGATATAAAAATAGCTACACAATATTGAATTGTAGGTTCTAACTCAAGAGAATATAAAATATTCAAACCTTCGTAACATATAAAATCAAATAATAATATATATTCAAATACGCAACGACCTTACATCTTTTATTTATATTTATATATATATATATATATATATATATATATATATATACATTGTTGTTAGATATAATAAATAATTATCAAAAACACTGGCAAATAACAAAAACAATCAGTTTTTATTTCGCACTAAAATCGTAATGTTGCATAACTTAAGTAAAACGCCATCAAATAATTACACATATTCTTTTTTAAGTTTAATAAAAATTTGTCTTATCATTCTAACGTCACTTAATACTATAAACAATGTGATAATTTTTAAATAATTCTTAAGGAACAACATGTTACAGTACAAGCTTAAAGTTTGGTAAATGTATACAGTTATTAGTTATTAGTAAAAGTAGGTATTATATTTATTAACTTTACAATACCGTATACTAACTCTTTCTTGCTCTAACCCATTCTCAACAAACTTAACTTACTTTTGGTATACTTTTAACTGCATAGAATGACTGATTGATACTTTTACTGTAACATGTGTATGTTTATAAAGTTGTCGGAAAACAAAATACTGTGTAATTTTTGCTTGTTACACGTACATATATACATATATATATATATATATATATATATATATATATATATATATATATATATATATATATATATATATATATAATGACTTCTATACATACATACATACACACTGATAAAGAAACAATTACGGAAGTGACCTCGAACATCCGGTGTCCAGTATCATTGTTAGTTACAGATTATATAAGTGGTTCTATATATGTTAATCAATGTATATACGTATGTATGATTGTATGAATGGCTGTATGCATGGTTAAATGTATGTATATTATGTATAAATATGTACAATAGTATGTATGTATGTATATGTTCGTTGTCTGGTCAGACAATACATGTACATTCGTCACCAAACATGAACATATTAATTGCAAATGAATGCATCCGTCCAACCAGAAACAACAAATATTATTGTTATTACAAGTTCAAACTAGTCCACTATTTGTTATCATCATGAATTGCTTTAATTTAATGCATGAAATAATATACCTTACAGTGTAGAGAAATATTGTAGTAAGATAAAAATATTCAGGTTTGAACTAAATATTTGCAAAATGAATATGAACTAAAGGTACCTAAAAATTGTAATATTACTATATTAAATACATTCAATGTATGTCTCTTATGTTATGAAAAATATTTGTACTGGATACAAATCAAATAATTATATTTATCAATTTTTATTTAACTTTTCTAGGACATTTTTTAATTCTCTCATTAACAACTTCCTGTTTAAAATATATTTAGAGTTTCTAACTAGTTGTAAGAGTATTGTGTATAAGAATATACCGGATGTCCCAAGAAATCTGGGACATAGAGAATAAACATGTAAAACTAGAAAATATTGTGATTTCTTCTGAACAATACATTTCAGAGTAAAAGTGTAAATAAAAAAGTTGTTCAGAATTAAAAACTGCATAAGATGATGTTATGTTCAGTGCTCAAATAGCTTTGTATATCGAGTAAATCAAGTTTGAAATATAACATTTTGATAACAGATTATGGAACAAAAATTGTATTTTTATTAGTTACAACAACAAATAATCAAAACATTTTTGTTTCACAACCTCCTAATCCGTCATTAAAATGTAGTATTTGAAAATTGATTTACGCGTTACAAAAACATATCTGAGCATTAAATCTGGCGTCATGTTATGCAGTTTTTAATTCTAAACAACTTCTATATTTACACTTGTACTCTTAAATGTGTTGCTCAGAAGTAAACACAATTTTTCTAGATTTACATATCAATTCTCTGTTCCAGATTGCTTGGGACAGCCGGTATATATATATATATATATATATATATATATATATATATATATATATATATATATATATATATATACATGTGTGAATACGCATAACAAGTCTACACACACAGATGTAGAAGACAGAATCGGATATTTACAGAACAGACAACGGCCAGTGCAACGAAAAACTAAAATAAACTGCTATTTCAGTCAACGCGCTGTAATTATTTATAAACAACACACCCGTACGTATACGTATGTATATATGTATATATACATATATATATATATATATATATATATATATATATATATATATATATATATATATATTAGTATATGTAACACACACACATACACAAGCAGAAATACAAAGGAAAATAGTTAGGCCGTAGCCTACTACTACAAAAGTAACTGAATAAATAATTTATTTTTGATAAAAATTAAATATAGTTCCATCTGGAATACGTGTGATTCTAATAATAAAATAACACAAATAAATCACAATATTAAATACGAAAAATATTGCATATATTTATCAAATACGCATAAATAATCGCTAATAATAGACGCAACAATAATTCGTATTAAAAACGTGTAATATTGATTGATAGCCGAGAACAAACAATAAAATATTTAATGTACCAGTAACATTTCAGATAACAGATTTTAGACATAATATATGTTGCATAAGAATTGCTAAATTTTTTTTCGTTTCCATATTCAGTAATGAACAAATGCATTATTGTACGAATTTAATAAAAATTAAATAAATAAATATTAATTAAAAGTAAAAATCAAATAAATTCATGTGCAAATTTCGTCTAGTATTATCGATTTATTTTCGGTAGCTTGAACTCAACTTTTTGGGAAGTTCCGAAAGCTTGCCCGTCTAAAAAGCTCATCATTTATAACTCTCGTTAATCAATAACCGGGACTAAAGCTTCTGCACTGCCGCTGTAAGCTTGCAGATGTGAGCTTCGGAGCTTTCGCCGGATTCGGCAGAGAGCAAAACATGTGCGTTGTACCGCGGTAGCTATCATTCAGTGTGCGCTGTACCGTGGTAGATTACGTAGGGATAGATTTGAAAATATTAAGGGTGATCTAGTTACCATGTATGGAATAACAAAATAGGGTTGAATAGAATAATAACTA
The DNA here is from genome assembly GCA_963422195.1 of Carabus problematicus. NCBI lineage: Eukaryota > Metazoa > Arthropoda > Insecta > Coleoptera > Carabidae > Carabus > Carabus problematicus. The sequence continues at coordinate 2,289,897 of OY728577.1, forward strand.
ACAATAGACATATTCAGATCAGTTTTTTCATTTACTTAGGGCACAAGCTGTATTAGGGGTTGCAAAACCGGATTGAATTTTGCAAATTAATTTCTAAATAACATGCATATTAAAAATATTTTTCATTTTGCCAAGCTAGGCATATTAGGAAACCATTAAATGTGCATGAATTAGTTAATATTATTTAAGTTAACAAGATATATACGCAAGGATTGTAAATAATAAATTATCGAATATCAAAAACTTTGATTAGTTCTAACCTAGAAACTAATTTTCCTAGTAATTTTCACAGTACACTGAATCGTATTACCGATCAGACATTTTCAAATCAAGTTCAAAACTATATACATACGAACATTTCGATTTAAAGAAACTTTAAATTAGATAAGTTAGAAATGTACGTCAAATATATTCTGAAATTGTAAGAAGTTTTGTTCTATTTTTATTACTTTATTACAAAATAATCTATCACTGATTCTCTTTATATTTAAAGCTAGTTATATATTTTAAAATTATTATTAATTCATAAAATATTGTGTGACAATTCCGTTACTGTTTACTGAAATTTAAAATCGACTAGCATTTCCACAATAAAGTGTTCTTTTAATATAACGTCATCTTGTTTTTGTTATTATTTAAAATCGAATTTGGTAAAGTTGAATTTGGGCCAATATTTTTAGCGTCAAAATACACGGCCCAACACTAGATTTCTACAGCTCTTTATTGCTTGCACGAAACAAGGACAAAACTTTAGAACAACCTGTCTTTTTCCGATGTGTGTCTTTGTCTAGCATACACAAAGCATACCAGTCTCTGCACTACACTATAACACACGTTTCAAGGTCACAGTGTACCCTTCCAAGAGGCTAGGTCTCAGTGAAGCGTGTTGCAACCAAGCACCAGTTCACCAGTATGTATACCAGGCATATTGCCTGCGAGAATAACAGGTAGAAACATGCAAGAAACGATGCGTTGTACAATTTCGTGGTGATGATGATGATGGAATGTAAAATGTAACCATCTTCCATCAGGGCTGCCAACACACAGGATACAAATAATACCAAATCTTCAATGCAGAACTGTAACTTTTGTTCCAAATGTTGTAGAAACGTTTGAAAACGGAAGATACCATTCAGTAGGATTAAAATAAGGACAGCAAAGGTTGTTTAAGCGTTCCAATTAAGGCCGGCCAGTTCTACGAATCAATAGGATATTTTTAATGCAGTCGCAAGTTGTAATATATAAATATAAACTACAAATCTTCCTAAAAGTATAAAGTTTCTGTGTCAAAAAATAGCAGGAAAATGTTACGAAGGATAGGGGGTTTTGTTTTGTTTTTGGGGGATTTCAATGTAGACTATTATCCGCGGCTGAAGTAATCCGGGTTGTGGATAATCTGCGCACTCCCTTAATATTAGATTACCTTAGCAACGCACAAACTGCAGGCCTACAAAATGGCGGACAATATGGGAAAACCGAATCAAGTTTTCATACAGCCGTATATCAATTTTAGAACGGTTTAAAAAGAAGAAATTCAAGAACAAATATAACATTTGTATATAAAATTTCGTTACGTAACAAGAATGATTGTGAATCAATCAAATTAAGTTCAGTACTAATATCTCCGGTAAATCAAACATCATATATGCTGTTTGGTATTGTACAGAAGTACTTCTTTGCATTTTAAAACATATTTTAGTCTGGACAAGAAAAACATATTTTTATTTAACATACAAAGTATAAAATCAGAAGAATTACATTGAATATTTTTATTTACGAAAATGTAACAACATTGATTGCTATTCAAAGTTCGATACTAACGGATCTACTAAAAGCTACTAAAATGAACACTATAATTTTCAATAGTAAGAGTGTCAAGTTAGAAGAAAAAAATTAGTAACTCTCAGACACGCCATCAATATTTCTAAAAATTTTTTTTTCGAAAAAGAAAAATATCAGAAAAGAATATTACGGTAACTGTTTTACACGATATTAACTAAATTACAATATGGGAGGTCTGTCTGTAAAATGTAATATTATGTACATATAAATATATGAAAAATTATATATACTGTATATCTTTATGAACTTGTCTATTAAAAAAAAAAAAAAACCTTAGAATAGGTCATGTACATTTATGTAAAATAATTCAAGTTTTCTACAATAATGAATGACAAATACGTAATACTCCCTCCCCCTATTTTGCGTGTGATATATGTACCCCACGATTTATTTCATTTATTACACAGAGGAATTTATTTATTCTTTTTATTTCATTGTTAAATACTATTATTGTTATTTCAATATTTATGGCAATTTATTCTTGGTAAATGGTGATATAGTTTAAGTAAATATGATTCTTAGAAATGATTGTTACTGGATATTATTAATAATAAAAAAGAATTATTAATAATACTGACTTACAGGTAAGCTATGCCATTAGATTATATAAATCGATCATAAATATTATTAATAACGTCATTCGTCATCGTTCAGGATGAAGAAAACAAACTAAAGTTAGAATTGTTTTATATAATATGCAGATATATTTATATGTATAATTCATAAACGTATACGAACTTTTCAGAGAAAATTTACTTCTAAGAAACATTATGCAACAAAATGCCACTAAAATTCTTAGAATTTTGAAAATAATTTCTTTCCAAAATACCAGTTACTTGGCCGGAAAAAAGGTGATAATAAAAAAAAATTGATTAATTGTTTGTTTATATAAATATCTCTTTTAGTTTCGAATTAAAACTAAACAGAATGATTTTCGTAGTGTGCTATGAAAATATGGTATAAAACAATTGCATCTAAATATGATAAGTATATGCAAATAATTGGAATTTAATTGTATTTGACAAACAAAAGAATAGAGACATAAAATCATTTATATAGGTATGGTTTCATACGAAAATTTGTATAATAGTTTTTAGTTTATATACCGAATTTTCTTTTGTATATCAAATGTCACTGAATTTCAATTGTTTTGCATGTACTTATCATAGTGAGATGCAATTGTTTTATACGAAATTTTCATGGCACACTACGAAAAAACATTATTTGTACCATACTTTTTAGTTTTTCTTTGAAACTAAGAGATATTTATATAAATAAATACAATATTATAAAGAGAAAAAAATCAGTTTTTACCTAAACGAAAAAATCAACTTGCATGATGTATTTCCAGAAATATCACATAAAATTCGAATTCATCAAAAAGTCTATTCTCTATGGTAAACTATTTATTAAAAGCATTTTTTTTCAATCTTCAGAGTTTTTTATAAATTATAAAGGAAAATTTAAATTCAAAAAAATGTATGTACGAGTATATGTATGTGTATTTTAATTATGAAATAACATTTTTACTCCATCACAATATAAAACACATATGGCTTTTAAAATATTCAGTTATTATAATTAATATTTGCAGTAATATGCAAATATTATATATCATGCATGTTAATTCTTCTTGTTGAATACAATTATATGTTCTTTCACATTCAAAGATAACAAACTTACAACAGCCAAGTTTAAATTATAAAGCAAATACAAAGAGTAATGTTTTTTTTTGTTACAATGTAAATTTTATGAAAATAGAGACTGGTCACTTGCAAAAGCATTTACAACAACATTTTCTGTTATTAATATTCAAATAATACAATATGTATTTTAGTAAGCGATAGAATTTTGAAAAGAATTAAACATTAACTGCAACAACAAAATATACAAAATATTTTGATACAATCTTTATTACTATAGAAAATTGTGTATTTATATAGTAATGTGAACTCGCATATAGTGGAACTCGCTTATAATGAACATATCTCCCAACTAAATACATAACTTACTTTCGTTATAGTGTACACTCGCTTATAGTGAACCAAGTTCACTATAAGCGTATTCCACTGTATTATTTATTTTCAGCTGAATAAAAAAAAGTTGAACTTAATCGAAAGATACATTGAAATGAATAATTTTTGAAAAAAATGGTTTCACTATGTGCTAAAGCCTTCTGTTTCAAGAAAATGCGACATGTTCTTCAATGAGTAATATTTAGTTAGTCATCAACAATGATGACATCATCTGCTATTCATGAAGTTACTTAAAAAACATACATTAATACTACAAAAATGCAAATAGCAATTTTAAAGAAATTTAAAAGTACATTTTCTTTGATTTTAGAGAACCAATATTTAAAAATAGCATTTGTCCTTCTAAAAGGCTCATGGAATTTTTTATATTTCCAAAATAACAGGTTCAAATCAATATTGCTCAATCAAGTTTAATTGACTGTATTGGAAAAGAAAAAAAATGTCACAAAAATGTTTTCTTCAACTGAAAACCTGTTTCATCAAATAAGAGAATTTTGATGATTTTATAAATGGTAAATGCATCAGTGTGCTACAACATTAACGGTACACATTACAAAATGGCGGACATTAAAAGATAAAATGTCTACAATAAAAAACCCAACATAGATATGTTTCAAATTAACATTATATTTATTAAATTATTGTAGATGAAAATCTGCTTTTATTCGTTCATTATAACTTATAAGTATTTATGTTAAATTATTTCGAGAATGTATTAATCAACAAGGATAATTATTGTCAGGAAGACAGTAGTTCACTTTCGGTGTAACAATTGTGCAAACACCCTGTATATATACAATGTTATACCAGGTGAAATATTATTTAGCTATCTATGCGAAAATAGATTAGATATAATAAATACTTGAGTTGTTAGTTATATATATATATATATATATATATATATATATATATATATATATATATATATATATATATATATATATATATATATATTAGTACTATGTGTTCACATATATTCAACCTTGTATATTTAGGAATGTATGTATATACTAACAAACTCGCAAACAAGATAGACAGAATCACGTGTAACGGTGTAAAAAACAGAAACTTTGGCAGAAAAAAACACCTTTGCTATTATCAAATAAATATTAGTTGTTAGCAATCTGAATATTCGTGACAAAAATTGCAACCAACGCCATCTGTAGGTAATTGAATGTAAGTGAGTACATATGTTTAAGGCCTTAAATTTTTGTTACTTTCAAATAATAAAAAAATACCATAGTAGAGACATCTATTGTGTTGTATTTCAAGTGTAATTTCAAGATGTTGATGACGACATAGACGATAATTAAAAATTTGATTACAATAGAAAATACGAAGAATTGGTACTGGTATTTTAAAATAGTGGTTGTTTTTTTTAAGAAAAAGTGAAAATTTCTTTTGATACATATTATCCAAAAAGCTGCTTAATATTAAACCAAAAAAATTTAATATTATTCTTTACAGACAACTCAATAGTATTCCGTAACGGTAAAAATAAAACCTATTAAATAATAACGGTAACTGAAAAATAATTCGTTTTCATTAATAATTACAAAACAACCATAGAAATTAGTAATTCGATTAGATGAAATGGTATTTGAAAATAATTATTCAATAATACAAGGAAAACGATCATTTCTATGAAATAATTAAAATAAGAATGTTAATAGATAATTATTTATATTACCCTGAATTTTGTGGCTAAATAAGCTATATAACTACAGTAGAATTCGCTTATAATGAACTCGCAAATAATTGAATCTCGCTTATAATCTACGTATCTCTGTGTCCGAATTGAATACAGCTGATTCCATTTATAATGAACTCGCATATAGCGGACACTCGCTTATAATGAACATATCACTGAGTTGCAACTAAATACATATTATATACTTTCATTATAATGTACACTCGGTTATAGTGAACCAAATTCCTAGTCATTTCATAATCAGATTCCATTGTATTTAATTTCAAACATTAGTTTATAAATGAAATAATAAGTGAATTAAAATGTTTTTTTAGAGTATGTATATAATTCCATCATTGTATATTTTCAAAATTTTCTCATAATTTTGTCACAAAAAAGTTTTCAAACTTAGAAAGGCACAATTATCTAAGTATAGGTTATTTTTTTTATATAGACATTCTTCAATGCCAAAAGTCGAATAATAAATTATAAATAATTTTAGTTTTAAAAATTAAATGGTTTGATAGTAATTTGCCTGTGGGTGAATTATAATTATCATTATGTAACAATTTTTGTTTTTACTTCAATTTGGCATATAAGATCAGTGTATATTTTGTAGTGATTATTTTATAAATTGAACAAATAACTATTGATGTCTATTTTTTTTAAAAAATAGCTTATTCATTCTTTGAAATAACATTCACAAGTATTTATTTTTTTCGATATTATTAGTAAAAGTTAAAAAACTCTTATTATCTTTTCTATCAAATGCATTTTACTTTTAAATCATAGAATTATTTTACCAGCTAATTTACATTTCCAATATCTGATTCGAAAAATTGTCAGAGTTAAATTTAAAAATCTTTTGATACACAAAGAATATATTCTTTTCTCTGCAATTATGAATAACGATGATATTTTGCAAATAAATGTATTTTGAAAATATAAAACGTAATTTTACAATAGTACTGGTGAAATTTATAATGCACGCGATAAAATGATAGAATGTTTTTAGCACGGGAAATTTCTATTGAATTTTACTGAATGATTCAAGATTCGACCAGACTGATTTTAAATTTCATACCTAATTAATACAATTATCGAGTATTTGATTAAAATCACTTGTTTAGGCTAGTTATATTTGTGGAAATTTCTATTACAAAATAGAATCTGAACACTTATATTCTAAATATGTATCTACTTCAAAAACACATATACCAATATGTGTATGACATTGTATATTTTTAGATTATTCAAAGCTATGTATATATCGTAATATGAATTAATGAACACCGCGATATTCGTTTTCTATTTTATGAATACCTACAAAGTATGAGTCAATTATAGTTGACAAAGACGCAATATTAGAACGTAGAAGTACAGTATGATTAGGTACATATATGAGTTTATATATCGGAATAATTCAATAAATACGCAATAAAATAATCTGGTAAATATGTAGTGCTACTAAGCGTCATGTTATTAATAATTTCTATAACATTACTGCGCAGTTTGAACCAGTACCTATATAGAAATTAAATTTGTTATCGATTTTAATAAACACAGCATTCAGATATTGAATACAATATACATTAACTGTATTCAAATACGTTGTAGAATAATAGAAAAATATACAAACACACACACACACACACATATATATATATATATATATATATATATATATATATATATAAATATAAATACTCCTAATATATATATTTTTTATATATATTTGTTCACGACCTACTATTTTCTTATCGTAAAACAAATTTTTCATATAAAACTGAACAAAAAATAAGAACTTTTTAGAAAGTTATGCAACATTACTGGTGATTTCAATGCGTTTCAAGCATTTTGGCTCGAGAACTTAACACATTTAACGGATATAACGAACTCAAATGTAAACATACTACATTTGTATAACAAAATAAAATACTTCTAACTTAGATGACGCGATGTAATATTCATAATTTTATTTTGTTTCGTCGTTATTGCAATTAGATATATGAAGAATGATTTCAATATTATTGACGATATCATAGGATTATAATATCGAAGACAAAGTCAGTTCGAGCGTGTTATGATAAGATAATTCGATCATTCTGTAGATATATATATATATATATATATATATATATATATATATATATATATATATTAGATCTATATGTATGTAAAATTTACCTGTGATTATTTGTCTGGCGTTGAGGATATGCCATAGCCGAACTTGGGACAGGACCATGATCAATTCTAACAGATTGGACAGTTTCCATTACATTACAAGCCTAGGCCCAACAACAGCCCTTAAAAACTCGAATTCACCTTCAAATGTCTCTCGCACTATATATATATGTATGTATAGGAATAAATGCACTGCACTTTTCGTCTCTGAAAACACTGAAAATTTTCGCAACTGTAGCTGTATCACGCATAGAAATCTCGCACTGCCGTATTTGTTAACATAAATCGGAGCAAACGGTTGTGTTACGCAATCATATGTAAAATCTGCGATATCAAAAACTTGTAAAATATTTCAGTACGCTCGGTCATTTTGAGTTGATTTTACTGATGACATATCTATAAGATGTTTAGGCCGGGACTATTTTGTAGAATTCTAGTATGTAGATTTCGGTATATGATGTCAACATAGTTACTGATTGATACTTCGTAAGGTAATATTACACTACACTTAAGATTTATTTATTATCACATGTAAGCGGCGGAATAGTTTAGAAGTGTTTATATAAGCGTGTTGTTTGTTAGTGTGGAATTGCGTTTAGTGAATCAGGCGTCTGGACAATTCTTCTGCCTAGTTCACAGACCACGTTTTTCGTATGTTCATATGGATAGCTGTTATGGAACCGGAGGTTTCTTCAAATGGCAAATAAATCACTTAGACATTTCGTACTGACGGCAGCCATTTTACGTGAAATAATTGCAATAAGTTGTTGTTTGTCGTACTAGTGCTTTGCATACGTACATTCGTGTGTGTTGTTCTACTAGTGTTTAATGATATTAACAAAAATAACGCACCCACGGCACACTTCGATAACACTCACAGGCCACTGAACATACTTAAGTTACTTAGCGTTACGTTAATTACAAATATCACATTTATTTATATCAATTGATTGTTCGTTTAAAAAATTGGAACGTCCACGAGTTCGTAGCTGAACGTTGCTTGTGAAATCCGTGTTGTTGATCACCATTTGCACATTTGTTGAAAACGAAAATCCGAAAAGACACTCACTATAAAACACTTTTCATATTCGTTCGATATACAAGTTTATTTAAAAAAAAATTATTTTAATTGTGAATGTCATTGAACTGGTTAAAATCAGCACAGAACTCACAGCATATACATTGCGTGGATATGGAACATAGTACGTAGTCGTGTATAGCGTTTCCAACGCAAGGGGTACGAAGGGAGTACAAACAGGTCCGGAGCAGTCCAAGTCGAGTTTGAGGGGAGACTGTCTCCGTCAGACAAGGACGGACATAGTGTGCGTACCTGACTAGCAAAGCGCTACGTACACCACATGGCATCGTAATACAACTGACGTTCAAAATTAACAAAATCGAAGTAAATTCTGAAAAAAAATCAACAATCTCTTATCTTACCATCACAATATGCATACCTATACAGGGTTTCAAGCTAATAAACACTTTAAAACAATATAATTATTACAAAAACAATTGTAACGTAACGCTTTGATAGGATCCGACGACGGATATGTAGCCACAGTCTCCTCTACCATAACAACAACGAGTGCGACAAAGACAAATGCATTGGGACTGTTATTTTAAAGAAGATGTACTCTAAGAAATGTGCTTAAAAATGAGAAAAACGCTGTAATTTTGCAATAACAAACGTTAGAATATGTTCCCGAAGCAGGGTTAAGTTTTGGGCTGAAATATCGAAACACACATTTCAAACGCGTCTACTTTGTGTAGAAAATATGAAACATATGCGACTACATACGTGTATTAAAATATGACACGTTACTCAACAATAATGTTTTGTGCAGGTAAAAACATCAGTTATTATTATTATTGATTTAAAGTTGTGAATGCTTATGCAGGAAATACGAGCAACAATTAGATTATTCCATGCATAACGTACTTTGTATGTAATGTACAATAATTTCCATTAGATAAGTATATCTAAATCTGATATTTCGAATTATGTAATAATAATATCATCATGAAACTTTACGATGAAATAAATCGTTTAAAAATACACATTTGGCTGTGTTCTACAGGTATCTTAAAAAATACTAAGCTATGTACAATTGCTTGTTATTTAATAAAATCAAATGAAAAATAAATGTAAATACGAACTATTTCTTCAAAACGAAAATTGTTACATTCACATATGCTATGGCCAGCTTAAAGGAGAAGGAACTAACTATACACAAGTTAAAGATAAAATAAAAGATTTTGTTACTTTAATTTTCCGGAAATATGACTTCTAACATACCAAGAATCATTTGTAAGACATGTTTGAAATATTTTTAAACATTAATGTGAAAAAAAAGAATAAATTAACATACGGGGTAACATATTTTATTTACAAAATTGAAGAGTATGTCTTAAAATTGTTAAAAATGTTAACATGTTGTGGTAACATATCTATCTAATCCGCTTACAATTTTTTTTTAAGTTACCACAATATAAATGTTTACTAATTTTTTTTTAATCAAACTTGTACATAAATATATTTGTCAATGATTACAATCAAAATAAATGTAAAAATACCTAATATTTGAGAAAATTATCATATATTGATTATTTTTTCTCGCTCAGAATATCCAGGTTTCAGTTATAAATTTTTAATACCCTATATATAATATATATATATATATATATATATATATATATATATATATATATATATATGTATATATATATATATATATATATATATATGTACTGTAATCATAATAGTTATTCCGGTAAAATTCAACTGTATTTCGATAATTAATTTGTAATTATGAATCATATATAATTGTAACATATTAAAGTTGAATAATTTTTAATGATTGTTTATAATACAACTAACTTCATGTTTGGTGACATTTCAACTTCAGACTGTTGTTAAAAATCCCTAAAAAACCCGATGTAAACATATTTGCCGTACATATATTTGTATCTTCCAAGTTAATAGCCAACATAACAAAGTACGAATTCCCTGGCGAAGCTGGAGAAGTTATGAGGCTAGTGAAAAATGAAATTCCCCAAATACAGTCCTGGGAGGCCCGGGTTCGGGACCCGGCTGTAGTATTGATCAGGCAACTTCTCCGTTTCGTACCCGTATTCCTCAAAAAAAAAAAAAAACTTACTAATTCACCGAATTAGCCTAACATGAAACATTGAACAAACCTTCAAATTATTCAAAATTCTAAATCAACACAAAAACAAAACAGTACTTGCCAAATTTTTACGTAAAAAAAAAATAAAAAAGGAATTCATGATTGTTACATTTTTAAATAAGGAAGTTGATTTTATTTTATGAAAAATTGACATTGTTTCAAAATTTCATGTCATAAGCAATCACAATTAGATTGTATTAGAGGACGTCATTTGACTCAGCCATTTCCCTAGTGAGGAAAATACGTATTTTCAAGCATAAATCACAATATACAGTTCTAGTATAACTTTGAAATTATGTCACTCGCTTAATTGCAATGAAATGTATGACAGTTCTGATTGCAAATCTGTGTTTTCATTTCACAATTTTAAAAATTCAACAAAACATGTTCAAACACGTTCGGTGACATAAAAAAATAATATGTCACTATTTTGCATTACTATCATCAGTGTTTTATAAAATATTTTATAGTTGCATATAAATAATAAAAGTATTGCACAACATTCTCAGTACTGTGACCATTCTTCAATATTGTACGGTTATTTCATCAAAGTTCGACTGTACTTTGTGATAACGTTTACAAAATATGGCGTGATAAGTCATTTTGTCAATACTATTAAACAATAAAATCGTCTTATCAGTATTTTATTACATACATGCTAAAATAATTGTTTGTACGATAATTTTTTGTAATAATTTGTAGTTGTAAATGGATAAGAATACATTTTATTATTTTTTTTTGCAAACCGTAATATCATTTGCTGTTCCAAGACGTATAATTTAAATATTAAACAATATGGAACGTCATACATGGAATTGTTTAATTGTCTATCTATAATATTTCCAATTGACTTTCCTGTCATATGTATTTCTAATCATTAGACAGGACGAAACGTATTGTTCTTGTGTGCTTATTTTATCTTATTCATTTCCATACATCCTGTCGTATTTCTTTGTTCTTTGTTCTTAAATCTTTATAAAGAATCTTTGAAGAAAGGTTCGCGTTTCCATTTACGTTTTTTTCTTCTCCTCTAAATTTTATCCGTAACTCGGTTGAAAATTATTTTGCAATACACAAAACTGCACAATGTACAAATGAGATATGACAGTAGATAATTTATTTCAATCGGTAATTAATTCGTGATCATGCAATGTTATTTTCGTCCATTGTATTGGTTATTATTGACGTAGAAAATTCAATTATTATTAATGCTAACCTAGTTCTGCTCCTTGTGCAAATGACGAATTCGACTTACAGATGCACAAGAATCTTGAATGAAATATTGATGACTAGAAGCAAATAATTCACAGACTCATTATACTCGATCGATGAATGTTCAATCAAAAATTTAAATAATTCTTTTCAACAGTTTTTCTCTTTACAATATTTATCTACAAATCCAGAGCCGTACCTGTGTAAAATCACTATTTAAATCGCGGAACATTTTCTCTACTACTAAATGTATTTGAATAGTTTGAATTCACATTGGAACAAGTTAAAATGTCACTTGAAATTTACAGATTGAATTTTATATTTCAACGTCACTATTGTATATTTTTGTTCTAATTTCTAATTTTATTGATTTCTTCTCATCTGTTAATGGGAACCCGGCGCTTTTTCAAAATTTAAAATCTAGAACGTAATTCGCTTAAGTAAACAACATAGTGTGCTGTGCACGTCATTTATCTTTGTTTTCTTACGTAATTATTTTCTTTGTTTCGTCAACATTTTGCCAGCCATAATAATAATGATTTCCTGATTTACTTTGTCTTACTATTTTTGAACATTATACTTGTGTACTGTAAGTCAGTCTTTGGAAAACATATGGCTGTATGTATGTTTCTTTGTTTGGATAAGGGCGTCTGCAAAATATAAACGTGTATATATATATATATATATATATATATATATATATATATATATATATATATATATATATATATATATAAATTTCTGTGTGTGTGTATGATAGGGTAGATGTTTGTGAATGTGTGTGAGACACTTGTGAATTTACTTCCCTACTGTAAAAATTCTTTCTTCTTGCACCTTACAACCACTACGCTTTCTAAATATTTTTTCTGCCATACATTCATACTAGTAGGGACACATCTGTTAACGCCTGACAACAAACCTACCCAGGTCGAAATACATACTAACCATTCGAAAAACATTTCAAACGCCCGTATTTCTCACTCATACAGTATACATTTTACACCAGTATGCAATCAAATAAAACCCCCCCTATTCATATTTTGATTTATAACTAATTTTACACTTAATATTTCATCATTTTTTGGCTTCAATACATCAAATTGAATATAAGTTTTGCTTGGATATTTATTTTTCTGTTTGGTGTGAGTTGGCAACAACAAATATACGTTATGGTCAACGAATAAATCCATATATTCATGTTGTCTGGATCTAGTTCGTTGTTGAGCAACAATTCACGGAGATATTTTCCATTTTAATGCAAATTTTACATGGTACATAATCCCATAAAAGTGGGGTAAGAGAAACCGTTGGTCTACGATCTTATACACCCTTCAATGTCCCTCTCCTTTCCTCTTCAGTCCACTGGACTCCGTAGTAATACATGTTATTCCAGGAATTCTGTGTTATGCATTTCAAATTGACCAAAAAGGTAAAAAACACTAAAATCCTGTCAAATTCGTGTTAAAATTATTATAATCCCGTAAAAAACATATACGTACTTGCTCTCTGAATATTATATGAACATTTATAGAAATAAATAAATTAAAAACATACATTTTATGTGAGTTTTTTTTTAGATTGAAATGTGTTCATGTTATTTTGTGTTACGATGTAATTTCAAATGTGATTATGAACAAAAAACTTTCTACCGTATGAAGCGATATATTCCGGTACATCCTCTTTAAGGAGACACCATTTTGATATAATGTTATTACCGAAATTCACCATAATTCAAAACTATGTTGCTCAGTAATGCATAGAAACATATAAAAGCATAATTTATGAACAATTCCGTTGCAAAATAACAGTGATTTTATTCGTTACAATAATACATTTTTAAGTTCAATTAGAAATAAATACGTTGAAAATGGAACATTTCTAAACGATCAACTCAGTCTTGTCGTATTGTTATTCTCTGTAGAATATAATATACATTTCTATACAATTTAAATATTTTTATTCATGTTATAATATAATGAATCTTGTATCTTTCTTTTCCATCATTGAACACAATGTGCTAGACAAAGACGTGTATATATCGATTTTATATAATTCACAAGGGAAATATAATTTTTATTATTATTTTAATATGCATGAAGTTTCAAATTATATATTAATGTATTCATGACAAAAAATAACTTTAATATTGTTACAAATAATTACAAAAAAATATGTATTGGTTTCACTTTCAAATAAATGTGAGAACAGTCGATGTTAAAAATATAAAAAGGGGAATCTAATTATTAGAATTTAATGAATAATACCGTTAAAATGGACAAAATATTTTATTACAGTTTTATATTTTTTTATGGCCATATTTATTATAGGAGAAATAAAATATTTTACGGATTTTTATATCTGATATTAATATTTTTTTTCGACAGACCCCCACAATTTCTCTTTGAAACTGTATAATATAGAAGTAATCAGGAAATTTAAGAGGTCATTAGCTTGTACATATTTTGTTCACTTTCCAAGTGAAAAATTAATTAAAATATGTAGTTAATTTAATTGTTCATTATAGCATAGCATCCAGCCTTATTAAAACGATTTGAACAGTTACTGTGGTACATACGAACTGATGGTAGGTGAATGTCTACATGTTTGGAGGGGGGGAGGTGTTTAATTATAAATTACATGTTAAATTTCATTGTGAATGAGCCGTTATTTCTCATACATATATGCCTTGTCTTGTTATTCATAAGACATACGTATTTCTTTTATTTAAAACCATTTTATACTCTCACACTTCCAAATAAGCTTTAATCAAAATTCTAAATGGTAGGTATCAGATGTACATATATGTTTATACATACATATGTGAAATTGAATAGACTTATCGATAATAAAAATCAATACAGCTGACGTTTCGATTTTCTGAATGCTACGCTGAATTAGAACGTATATTTACTTTCTTATACGTAGTACATACGTATTTTTATATACTTGAGAATATTTCAAACGTAAAGAAAATATATATATATATATATATATATATATATATATATATATATATATATATATATATACACATAAATATGAACTGGATTCGATAGTAATAAATAGTATTTTAATGTGCTGTTTTACATATAGATCATATTCTTGAGTATCATTTGAAAAACATATGGTGTGTTTAATATCATTTTAGACCGTGTGAACTGACAAATCATACAGTTAGTATGACTAATTCTACATAAGCTCTTCCGATAAGCAATTAGGATTTCACTCACATATATATCTTATTAATCTATTTATATATTTCTCAATCTTTGTTTGATAAAAAAAAAGTAACTTTTATTATTCGAATTGTCTGTAACATCAAACATAAACTGTACGTTAGAACAATGATATGGTTGTTCATTTTCGACTACAGGTTAAATGTAATTCTAGTTTATGCAATGAGGTTATATTGATTCAAATGTGTAGTGTCTAAACTATGCATACAATTATATAACATGTTCCTTGATATATGTAGATACATACATATATGTTAGGTTAAAATTTAAAGTGAAACTACGAAAACCTTGAAGAAAGTCAGCTTTAACTCTCCAAAATTTAATAAAATCTTCAACGTTTCTTTCACAAAATACCGCTAGACATTTCGAGAAGAGTTATGACTCGTTTGGTATCTGAAATGTAATGTATATAACTTGTAGTCGACCAGTTCGGTGTTGGCAACGCTCGTGTTTGACGAAACAAACGGTTTCATTCGCAAAACGAACGTCAGTTTATGTGGAAAACTGTAAATAATCACTATAAATGTGTCAATGACTTGTGCATAGATGCACCGGGCACTGTTGCCAGTCCTAACCCGGTGACATGTAAGACTGATTGATTGCCAGCACGGCGATATGGCAACCGTGCATTACACGGATATGCAGTTGGGTGGCGGGCCATGCGAAGACATAACTTTTCCTACTTAATATACAATTTTAAATAACAGTTTTTGAACACAGTAATATTCTAATATTCAAGATTGATGCGTAATACTTCACCGTGAAATGAGTTTGTAATATTAAGAATACTGCATTGAGTATTATTCAACTGTAACTTTCATAAATATAGGTTAGGTTACAAAAAGCTGAGAACTGTGCATTGCAAATTTGGGACATTTTGGGTAATGTTTAAGCAAAATATTCAATAAAAAGACTTCCAATTGTGATTCACAATTTGAAGTATAAACTATTTTACACAAAGTATTATTTAATTACTAGTTTAAGAAAATATTTGGTTAAATATTGTAGCGTATAAAATATGAAATACTTTCCTTAACTTTAAACTATACAATCAATATAACATTTCTCTTAAATTTTGAACTAAATTTTAATTATCAAGTGTGATATTTTATATGATTTTTTTTTTAAATTTTAAGAATACAAATTATAAGCATCATAGCTTAGAGAACGAAGTTGGTCGAGCATTGTCGAGTGGTTCCGATCTTCGTATGAAATTTCTAAATATATCGATTTTGCTGTAAATGAATGACAGTGTTGCGAAATATAAGGGGAATTTCGCTTAAAAACACTAATAACATTTTAGTCTTAATTCTAGTTACCTTTCAACTCGGTCGCACTGAAAATGGAGGAAAAAATTGGTGGAATTAATCGGAAATAACAATAATGTGAAGGGGTTTCCTGTTCTTGGTTGAAACGGAAGTGCTGGTTACATCAACGGATGTTTTCAAAAATGATTTGGTCGAAAAAAAATTTGCCTAATTAATCGTCGATATAGACTCTACATAATTGCATTATTTTTAAATACAGTTATCAATGACAAAATCATATTTTGGCTGTTTGTCCGCATATTTGATTATTTGTTTTTTTTTTTCGAAACAACTCTTTGATAAATCATTTTTTAATTATACATTAATAGCGTACTGTGACGCATGGGAAATATGATTGTTTTGCGTAACTGAAAAAGACATGAAAGAAGACAAAAAAAAATATGGCGAATTTTTTTTTTCATATATCTTTTATTAAATTAACATTTATGGTATAACATTGCTGACCGTGGCCAAAAATAAATAATGTACTTAATTTACTATTCGTCTAGGGTTAATTTCAATCTGGATTCAATCATGGCGTCTTTGGCTTTTTTGTACGCATTTATAACGTCGTTAACAGTTTTAGTCAATGACAAACTCTTGTCATCGTCGTCGTCATCGTGGGTTTCGTCTGGTATAACACTGGCGTAAATACCAGTTGCATTTAGCTGGCTCAGAACGTTTAACCGAATTTGAACACTACCCGTTGCAATGGTGGGCACCCCATATTTGTTCAGCACGTTACCCTACATATAAAAATGGTTAGTATAAATAACAAAATTGTGTTCAATCTGGATAAAAAAAAATTGTATTTTCATTTTTTATTATGATAGTGTTAAAATATTTACTACAAAAGTCAAAAAAAATAGTGAAATATCGAAGCACCTTGTATCCTTTTGGTATCGACAGCCAACTAAGATCATTTAAGTTTCCGTAATCTCCTAGGAAGTATTTTCTTAAATGTTCGCTGTAAATGTTGTCTGGTACACATAGGCATTGTAACTCTAGTTTATATTTGCCAGGTGTATAAACTGGCAGGCATTTGTACGTAAGCCCTTCTACCTTGTACCGGTCCCAACAATCCACAGAGATAACTTGGAAATAGATGGTTGGACATTTCGGTAAGTCTATATAAATAACAATTATTATCGTTATATTTCGTCAAAAATTCCCGAAATTATGTTTTAAATCATAGCCACCCTTTTTTAAAAGAGTTGTGTAATATTTTTACCCACGGGGGGAGGCAAGGAAATAGTTTTTAGGCATGCCCCCTTTATTTTTAAAAATTGGGAAAATATTTTTACCCACGGGGGGAGGCAAGGAAATAGTTTTTAGGCATGCCCCCTTTATTTAAAAAAAGTGGGAAAATATTTTTACCCACGGGGGAGGCAAGGAAATACTTTTGAGGCATGCCCCCTTTATTTTTAAAAAGTGGGAAAATATTTTTACCCACGGGAGGGAGGCAAGGAAATAGTTTTTAGGCATGCCCCCTTTATTTAAAAAAAGTGGGAAAATATTTTTACCCACGGGGGAGGCAAGGAAATACTTTTTAGGCATGCCCCCTTTATTTTTAAAAAGTGGGAAAATATTTTTACCCACGGGGGAGGCAAAGAAATAGTTTTGAGGCATGCCCCCTTTATTTTTTAAAACTGGAAAAATATTTTTACCCACGGGAAGAGGAAGGCAAATACTTTTAGGGCCTAAATCTTAGTCCAATATTTCAAGTGATGTATTTAGTCTTACCTTCTTCATTGCCTTGTACGGTATACTCCAAATCTAAGTCGAAATAGTATGAAAAATTCGCTGTTTGCTCTAAACCACAAACGGTACATGCATGTGTTGTACCACATGTGTCTAAACAACCTACAGATCTCCAATGATCCGGTAAATCCAGATTGTACTGGACAAATATTGGATCCATCCCAAAGCTTTTGGCACTGACGATTTCGATTGCAAGATGAACGCGGTAAATATCATAAGCGGGACACTCAAATTCCTCGCTATAATCTGGACGATAAATACTCGTCTCGATAATCTAAAACACCATAAGAATAATATTTTTATTTTGATAATAATTTTGTGTGTGCAATATTTCTAACCTTTTCCAAGTCGATGGTTTCTCTAATTTCCGTGCTGGATAATTTAACGTTGGATACGTGTTCCAAAGTGAAATAGTAATATGTTTTGCGATCAGTCTCAGTTTGTAGGACATATGGTACGTCTATGTTTTTGGTAAAATCAGGGAATATAGCTAAAATCTTCTTTATTTTATCGTACTTGATTATACAGATCATTTGCTCGTAATGATACCATAATTGCGATTCGACATCACTAGAAGTCAAAAGAAAATGTTTTTTTTATTTTTGTAACATTTTAGTGAATTAATATACTGACATATTCCCTAAATCAACCATTACGACCATGTATTCGTAGGGATTTTCCGGATAAACATTCATAATGCTGCTCTTCAACGGTTTGTGTAGATCAAAACCGCTCGCTTCTTCATCGGTCTCCGCATTTGCTTCGTCAACAATTTTGGCCTTACTTGTGTCCTTCGTGTCTTTGTTAAGTGTTAATTTTGACATTTCTTGGTACAGTTTTGACATCTGTGGCCTTGATTCCGTGGTAACATTCTAAAATGGTATGTACAATTTTCATTTATAATATGTAGGTGTTCATATTTTCATTTGGCACTTTGTTTTCAATACGTTTTGGGTATAACTCTGTTATCGTAATTGAATTTTGATAAGAACCTACACAACTGTATTTCAAATGCGAGCATTACCGTATAAACAATTGCCGTTATAACAATAAATATACTTTCAATTCCTATTCATTCTATGCTTATCAAAATGTAAAACTATAATTTTTTTTTCATTTCAAGCGAATCAATTAAATATTTCACATTCGTGTTTGTTTACGCGCGGAATTTGAAAATAGTTTAGAACAGAGGGCAGCACCGTGCAGCGAGATAAATTAGAAATCACATTGCGTAGTACCAAGTTTTGCCGCAATATTGAAAGAATTTGTATTTGAAATAATACTTTACCTGTTCGTCTTCGCCCAAGATATCATTGTGAACAAATGTGTACAACCTATATGGTTTTTCGGTACTGTTTTTTACAATTCGATGATATTCTTTCTCCAGCTCTGTATAGCAATTTCGCCGTTTGGAATACAAGTTAAATTCCTTTTTACTGAATATTTTCTGTTGCCATACAGCTGTGATCTCTTCTCTTTCCAAGGCAGAATTAACGGGGCCGCACATGATGGGAATTGGGCCAATCAATTTCTTAAAGGCAACTCTAAAAGAAAATTTTCAACAAATAAAAACTTTGTTTAAATTTTGAAAAGCCAAAGTTTGAGAACTTGTGGTTTTGAAACTTGCTACTGGTACATATAGTCACATCTATTGGGCACCGCAGGAACTTCTAATAGAAAGAGGGATATCGAAAATCTACATTTGCTTCAAGCTGTATATATTAAAATCATTCTTAGTTCGAATTAACTGTATTATTAGTCTAATTCTGTGAATTATATTTGGCATAAAAATGCATTGAAAAGTATATTTAATAAGTAAAATGGAGTAAATTAACTTTTGGGTTTCCATGGTAACCTCAATACAAACAACTATTTTGTATGGCCCTGATTTTATTAATTTTCTTTACATTCAAACAAATAATATTATTAATATTTTTTTTTCGAATTAATAAGATATACTTTACAATGCGAAGAACCTGAAATGAATTAATATTTTGTTTTCGTACTTTTCTAAATTGGTTGTTCTCGTGACATCTAATAACAAACTATCGTACTATCGTTGATATTTTAGAATTTATGAAGTTTTTACCTTATTTTGAAGTTTTTGATATCATCTTGACACCTGTAGACGCCAGATTTCATATGAATTAAGTCAATTCCGTTCATTTTGATTATTGTTACTTTAAATTTTACTAAAATTCTGTAAGTTGCTGTCACTTTCAAATACGGTGATCAGCTACTGTGAGCCACTGTTTTGTGGCAATTGTTTTCTTACGAATCGCTATGAATCATAACATTATTTTGTTTAAACATAACATTGCTCATTCCACAGCTAACCTAGAACCTGCTAATGTCAAAAGTACTTAGTATGTGGAAAATTGTATTACTCAACGCTTGTGATAATTTGAAAGTGGAGAAAATTTATCTTTAGCGTATATTTCAACGAGAACACGTAAGTATAACCTATATTCATACATTGCTGTGCTATTTTCTAATTAATGAAGTACAATTCTGTTTATTTTAATTCAAGGAAACATCAAATTTGTGTTCGTGGAAATGTTTGTTGTAACTTTCCGGGTTCATAGATTTGGAGATGGCCTAATTAGTACCATATTTTTGTCAGTTGAATACCATGTTTTGTGTTGCTTGTAACTACTTCAGTATATTTATCGAACAATATTTGATTTTGATTTGAAAATAATACTTTTTTTATACTTTTAAATATTTGCTACTGTGTATTATTATAAATAAGTGAGTTCTGCTTGATTTTTTTAAAGTAGTTATTAGATGTTAGAAGAGACAGTTAGTAGTTTTATGCCGGGTTATAATTTCTGGATGAAGTTTTCAATAGTTTATGTTACAATTTGTTATCAGTTTACGCGCCTACACATTATTATACTTTCAAGGAACAAGGCGTTTCCAAAATAAACAGTATTATCTTTCTATTGACAGTATTGTAAAATTCTTATTTATTTTGATAACGTTGCCGAAAGTTTATAAATACATGTAGTATATATTTGTGAATTATTTACATGAAAATGCACAGTTAGAGAGGGAATTTAACTTATCTTTTAGTTTCTTGTATCTAAAAGGGCAAATTTGCAGGTGAAATATAAATATCGTGGTAAAAATGGCACAAAATTCCCAAGTTCGAGTTGAAGAAGGTGTAGAGTTACCAATTAGAGGTGACCATTGGAAACACATTTTTGATAAGGTAAACTATTATTCTATTCAAATTTCAGCGCGTAATTATTATATTAACAATAGGTAAATACAATAGGTATTTGAAATTAATACAATTGGTTTGAATGCAGTTTTATTTATGATTCTGTATAGATTCTAAGTACAGTTTTATTTTAGTACGATGCAAATCGGGATGGAAAAATTGATATACATGAATTAAAAGAAATAATAAACAGTCGAGAATATGAGCATGACATTCCCGATTCCGTAATGCATAGGATATTGGCAATGTCTGATACTGATCGCAATGGTTATCTCGATTATCAGGAATTCGTCCGGATGATACATAATCCATACTTGGAATCATTATTCGGACATTTTGTTCAGAGTTATATCCATGCTGTTATACCAAGACGGAGAGCGCCGGGTAAAAATAATGCTATTGAACTTTTGCCTTTAAAAACACTAGATTATTCACATAGCTTTATGGATTACGGTTGGTGGGATTTAATACATCATCTGGATATTTGTTGATCTAAGGTTCGAGAACCGATGTAACGGACGGGTTGTACGAAGACGAGTATTCCTGGTGTCCACCACCTGTTTGGATGTTGTTGATATCTCTCATTGAGATCGTCCTGTTCTGTGTGGATGCTGCCCACGGATCTGCGTATGATGCTAACGGACCTGTGGCTGAATCTATGATCTATGATCCGCAACGGAGATATGAAGTTTGGCGTTATTTTTCCTACATGTTTGTACATGTCGGGTAAGTGCTATTACGACCGCTAACGTTATTAACCGACGGTATTTGCTATTTTACCGTTGACCAATTTATACTTGTACTCTTTGCAGACCATTACATCTTATAGTAAACTTGGCGGTCCAAATACTACTGGGCGTTCCTTTGGAAATGGTCCACAAAGGTTGGCGTGTGATGATAATATACTGCGCAGGTGTTGTTGCAGGTTCACTAGGCACATCCATAACGGATCCAACTGTTAAATTAGCCGGAGCAAGCGGAGGCGTATACGCAATCATTACGGCTCACATAGCATCAGTGATAATTGTGCGTTTTCAAAATAAACAAGGTTAAAACAAGTGCTAAATATTTATCTGTTTGCAGAATTGGCGCGAGATGCAGTTCGCTCTGTTACAGCTTATTGTGTTTTTGATTATCACAGCTATAGACTTCGGTACAGCCATTTATAACAGATACTATCTAGATCTGGACGAACACATTGGCTATGCGGCACATTTAGCAGGTGCAATAGCAGGACTACTTGTTGGCATATTTGCCCTGCGTAATCTAGAAGTAAACAGTTGTGAAAAGAGACTTTGGTGGTTGTCGTTGGTCACATTCCTGGCCCTGTTGGCCACCGCTATCATCTGGAACATTGCATATCCTGCGTATTTTATAAAACAGTATTAGATTTTTCGAACAAATCATCATATTTTGAAGTTACCAAGTGGGGTATCTTTTTTCGAATGCGTTTCGAACAAGTAATTGATATTTTTATAGATGTTTTGTGCATATCAGAGTTTGGTATTAGCTTATAAGTAGGGCTATTTTTTGGGGGTTGAAAAGTTAAATATTTGTATTACATGACACTAAATTAACTTACTTTTCTTGCCTAATAGCCCGTCATACTTAATGTACAGGCATTTCACAAAAACATTGGTTAAACACACCAAATATTATATGTGTTCAGCTTTTTCCAATCTTCGATTTAATATAATTCATATTTTTTCTAATTATTTAATTGTAGAATAGCAAAAGCTTTGTTTTTTTGAAGGGCACCATTTGTTTTTTGCCTGTATTGAAAATGCTTTTTGGAAATATTTATATTTATATTAAGTATTTACTTGATCTTCCTATATTAAATCCACGGCGACTTATTGAACATTATTTTAAATAAGACAGACTGCTGTTTAATTAAGAACCTTTTTTTTGGAAATCTATATTTATTCAAATGAGCTAAGTATTGACAGCTAACTAAAAAGTATATTATATAAGTATGTAGGTACAAATAAATCGAACGAAACTGTTAAATATATACTTACACATTGCCTTTTTTAACATAAAATGGGTTCAAAACCTATTCTCAGGTGAACATTATATTTTAAAAATAGTGACAAATTAACTTTCTATTTTTATAAAAATTATAACCAATACCTAGCATAAATATTTATATAAAATATATCAATAAATTCTATATTCCTTGCTTAATAATAGGATATATTAAATGTTTGTAAGCATATTTATATCGTGCCCATTAGTACAATATTTTTTTTTTATTTATATGTACCGCTATTTTGAATCTGTGTGAATTTTTGAAATATTTACAAAATTGTGTGTATTTACTCTTATTTTTTTGTATTATTTAATTTTTATTATATTTAATATATAACATATTGTGAAGATTTATGTATCAGATATTTTATTGCAAAAATACAGTTTTTTTACATTAATTTACTCATTTTTTAACTCTATTTTATGTTAATAATTTTAATAGCAAATGAAATAAACTTATTACATTTGATTTTAATGCATGCAATTAGAAATTTTATTGTTTATACGTGTATTATTTATCGATAAATTGATGTTTGTTTTAATGGTTTGATTTATTTTACTACAGGTAATAATGTAGCATACTGTATTATCAATAAAATAAAAAATTGCTAAACAAATAAGATTAAATTGTCATACTTTACTAAAGTTTATCTAATCTATCTGTTAAACGATTCTATATTGTATATCGTTTACATTCTTATTGAAGTCGCGAATATGTGAACCAGTAATATCTATTTGTGTTACGATTTGGATCGAATTTTAACTGAAACTGTGTAAAAATGAATTTGAATCTTGACATACGCAGGGCAGAAGAAGTTGAGTTGATGGAACAAGGGCCCGAGTTACTAACAGTACGTATTCAGACTAATTTAACTTCTTGAAACACGATTTTGTAATAAAAGTATCTAATACTACTACCAATTGTTAATATGCATACAAGTAATCACTATTTTACTAAATAAACTAAAAGATAATTATAGATGATTAATATTTTTACTAATGACTAGTAAGGTCTGATTAATTGCAGATAAAATACAATAAACATGAGTAATATATTAAAAACGGGAATAATGGCATTGTTATCTGAATTCATCTGATTCAGATTTGTTTATATACATATATGTAAGTGACAAATCTGAGTGAATCATATATTAATTTTGCAATTATAAAATTACTCATGTTTTAGTTTTTTATTTTATTTTGTTGACCAATTAAAAGACTCGCATTTGATGTTAAATTAAAAATTAATTAAACATGAATCTGCTTACTTAGATTATATCAATATTATATCGTTGTGTTGTTTATTAAAAATGAAATTTTCTTTGCAACACGACTTGAATACGGTGCTGCAGTAGATTGTTTATTTTTCCGTAATCTATATTTATCGCAACATATGTATGCATCTCATAGCCATCTACTCCCGGTTTTTACAAAATAAACATTGAAGAAATCGAGGAAGTATTCAAGAAACGTAATTTTCGTCGTGGGTTTTCCATGTTCGATGCCAACAAAGACGGACTCATTGATTTAAAGGAACTGAAGGGCATGATACGGAAATTTGGAAATAATGTACCGCCCGATGTAACGAAGAAAGTCTTCAAAATGTGCGATGAAGATAATGATGGCTATTTGAATTACCAGGATTTTATGAAAATGGTTAATCATCCCGAATTGAAAGTATTATTTCAACGGTACGTTCAAACGTATGTTAACACAATTGTCCCTAAAAGGAATACATTCGAAGATTCGGATGGTGAGAGCATCATTGATTCATCGGCGAGTTGAGTGTTCAATTTAGTTTTGTCTAATTTAGAAATAGACGGTTTATATGAAGAGGAATACTCGTGTTGGCCACCACCAGTGTATATGTTGTTGATATCCGTTGTAATGATCGTGTTTTTTTCTATCGATGCTACGTACTATGGGGCAGTGTCTGGCACAGGCCCTTTGGCAACTATATTCATGTATAATCCGCACAAACGTTACGAAGCTTGGAGATTTCTCACGTATATGTTTGTTCACATAGGGTTAGTATAGAAGTTTTAGCAGCAAATAGGAATCATGAAACAATGCCATCAGATTTACCCAAATTCAACTCAGTTGACAGTTTATTTTGAAGTATTTTCATTTTGTTCTTTGTTAGATATTCCCATCTTGCTGTAAACTTGCTGGTACAAATTTTGCTCGGTATACCTTTGGAGATGGTGCACAAAGGTTGGCGAGTACTGATCGTGTATTTGGCAGGAGTTATTGCAGGTTCCATGGGCACATCATTGACTGATCCTAGTGTATTTCTAGCGGGGGCCAGTGGGGGTGTCTACTCGTTGATAGCAGCTCATATCGCTTCCGTTATCATGGTACGTAAGAATGTTTTTACACGTCCGGGAGTAGAAGTCGATTTCTATGGCGTCAAACGCGGGACAGAAATGAAGCATTTACTCCCTAGGGACGAAAACACTTTTCATAAGGGAGTTTTTATTATAACAAAGGTTTTTGTAAATAAATGTGTGTTGTCATGGTACGCGTTGCATGGAAACATTTCCAAAGGCTTCTAAATATTGCAATTTCGTTCCGATTTATTATAATTCAATATTTATGAAATTAAGTGTTTCTACTTCCGAACGTGGAAAAAATAGTATATACACCTCGGGAGAGACCACCATTTTTCCCTCGATGTATTTGTAGCCCTCTGGCTTCGCCCTCGGGCTTCAAACTACACCTCAGGAAAAATAAGTGGTTTCTCTCCCTTGGTGTGTAATGTACTATTACATCTCTCAACCGAATTAATAATTTAACATCCGTTTCGTAATCTGAATTACGATTGTTGGAATAAATACTGAATGTCCGGATGTAGTTATCTGTTTTGTTTATTTCAGAATTGGGGAGAAATGTCCTTCCCATTACTGCAGCTGATTGTATTTGTCGTAGTAACGGTTTTTGATTTTGGAACTGCAATTTATAACCGATATTATTTGAAACTGGAAGAACGCATTGGTTACGAAGCGCATTTTGCGGGTGCTATTGCTGGACTATTGGTTGGTATTTTCGCATTGCGAAATTTGCGAAACAACACTTGTGAAAATCGATTATGGTGGATTTGTTTGGTTACGTTTGTTACGTTTAATGTGTTCACTGTTATCTGGCATATTGCTTATCCAGGATATTATGCAATGTGATTATTATCTATAATTAGAATCCAATTTAGTATCAGTGCTGTTAAAGAGAAATACTAAATAGATTTATCAGGCCAACCTGAAAATGTCTCAAATTTCCAGTGGGCAAGTCCCACTTTGGCAAATTCTAGGCAATATTTTTGATAAAAATATTGAATTTTATTATGTTCTATGTATTTTGTTAAATTAGAGTTTGATACAAAAATATATTTTCAAGACTTATTAGAGCATTATTATTATTATAAATATTAAATTAGGAACAATTTGCAATAACTTTTTGACAATTTGTAAACGCAATGTGATAATATTATAAATTTTAACTGAAAATAAACTAATAAAACTAGTTTTTTTAAATCTTTTTTTAGTATTTATTTTATATTGATTACCATATAAGTGTATTTTCTCGGAATTATTAACTCTACAATTTTTAATAATAATTGTTTATTCTTATTAAATAACTATTAGATACAATTTACAATACTTATCTTTTGAAAATGATAAGTATTGTAAATTGTATCTAATAGTTATTTAATTAGAATAAACAATTGATAAATCTTTGATAAGAAATAAATATTTTGTGACGTGATTTCATTTATAGAAGAGAATTGTAAGTGAAATAATTTAATTTATAAATGATGTTAATATGTTTACTTAAATTGTTAAACAAACATAGACGTGTTTAATATATAAAATATTATTGAAAGAGTTGTTAATTTAGAATATAATATAACAGTAAGTTTTCTATTATTTAAATGCGTAATATTTTCTATTTGTAGTATATGAAAAAACCCATTTGAAAATACAGTTATACATTACATTTTCTAAAAATAGAATCTTATTTATTTTGTATTGTAAAATTAGAATCTATTGTTTAAGGACATTCAATTGAAAATGTCGCTTAAATTTGAAGACCCCGATGGTCAAAAACAACTATTAACGTCGATTTTTTGTTACAATATTTACGAAATCAAGATTTTAATGGGAAAGAACCATTCGCTTTGAACGCACAAATATGGTAATCGATTTAACAAGACTGTTTCGTGAATTTATATCCGTTGTGCAAGATAAAACTGTCAAATTCTTGATTCAAAATGGCGCCCATGGACATCGTGCATTATATTTGACGACTCGCGCTAGAAATTTGGAAATTACGGAAGAAGTTTTGGAAAACGAGTATTTGAGAGACAATTTAGTTATAATATCTTATACAGTACATGGAATTTTCTAATAAAAGCGAAGAAGATTGTATGGATGTTCTAAAGTTAGAAATATTGACATAAATGTACAAAATGGTACCGGATGTAGCTACGAAAAACGGATACGCAAAAATGGTCAACGTCATATTGAATATATGCAAAGACAGAGTCGAGTTAGATTTGTACAGTGATAAGACTTGATAACTGCACGAGATATGATTAAGATGAATATCAATTCAACAGAAAATTTATCGGTACCGAAATACGTTTATGATAACAAAATTAACGTGAAAAAACTATTAACATGTATCAGACAGACAAAGGAAAATGATTTTTAGTCGCTTATAAGGCCTTTTATTCGGAGCATTTGGATAAAGATAAAAGTATTCTACTTCTTGCAGCTACCGAAAGAGGGTTAGTGAATATAGTCAGATATTTTCTTCACATCGGTGTTGATTCAAATAAAATGTTTAAATATTATTCCGAATTATTTCCGGTCAAATTTGCCTATTTACGAGGACATTATGAAGTTGTTGAAGTACTCAAACACAATCTACAATTGACAAACACTAGTACAGCATTCTGGATTTTCATACCTCTGACTGTTATTCTCTTGTTCTTCAAAAAACAATTGACAAACATTAAACATTAGTTCTAGCACTTTGGATTTTCATGAATCTGACTGTTATTCTCTTGTTATTCAGAAAACAATTGACAAACATTAAACATTAGTACAGCATTCTGGATTTTCATATCTCTGACTGTTATTCTCTTGTTATTCAGAAAACAATTGGCAAACATTAAACATTAGTGCAGCACTCTGGATTTTCATGCCTCTGACTGTTATTCTCTTGTTATTCAGAAAACAATTGACAAACATTAAACATTAGTACAGCATTCTGGATTTTCATATCTCTGACTGTTATTCTCTTGTTATTCAGAAAACAATTGGCAAACATTAAACATTAGTGCAGCACTCTGGATTTTCATGCCTCTGACTGTTATTCTCTTGTTATTCAGAAAACAATTGACAAACATTAAACATTAGTACAGCATTCTGGATTTTCATATCTCTGACTGTTATTCTCTTGTTATTCAGAAAACAATTGGCAAACATTAAACATTAGTGCAGCACTCTGGATTTTCATGCCTCTGACTGTTATTCTCTTGTTATTCAGAAAACAATTGACAAACATTAAACATTAGTTCTAGCACTCTGGATTTTCATGCCTCTGACTGTTATTCTCTTGTTATTCAAAAAACAATTGACAAACATTAAACATTAGTACAGCATTCTGTATTTTCATATCTCTGACTGTTATTCTCTTGTTATTCAAAAAACAATTGACAAACATTAAACATTAGTACAGCATTCTGGATTTACATATCTCTGACTGTTATTCTCTTGTTATTCAAAAGACAATTGACAAACATTAGACACCAGAGCTTGCTTTCTTGATTCTGCCAGCTCTGCACTGTTGTTCTACTGTTTATAAATACGTGCCTCCTAGATCGGTGGTGTGTCGGTATAAACTAACCTCGAAAAACAAGTGACAGTCATTAGATATTAACAACGCCGCGCCTTCTTGCTGAGTGTAGCTAAATGTTTGTGTTTTATATTGAGAATTATTACATTGATGTAATACAGCATTCTGGATTTGAGGTTAGGGAAACGGTGAAAATCAACCATAAACGATGTTATGAATTACTGTTGGAAAACGAAATGTTGGATATTAATTTCAAGGATGAAAACAAGTATACAGTGTTGCATTATATGGCTAAACATCTGTCTTCGGAAATTATTCTGATGACCTTGAAACACGGAGCCTCATTGGTCAGTCTAGATGGCACAGGAAAAATGACAGTTGAATTGATAAACGAGAAAACACTGGAACAATACTTGGATGAATGTGTGATATATACTAAATTTCACAATGTGCCGAATAGAAATATAATTCACTTCAATTTCACTTCATTCTTGCGTGGTACAATTCTGGATGAAAGAGATGTGACAACACTGGAAGCGAATGATAGCGAGTATTTCTTCGAAACGGATGTCTTACAATACATTTCATCCAAACACGAATTACATAATCTTCTTGTGTGTTAAAAAAATCGTTCTGATTAATTTGGTGATATATACGCTGTTTATAATCTAATTGTCTATCTATATTTCATAGAAACACATATGCAAAACTAGATTGAACTAACTTTAATAGATTCGACTATAACCCTACTGTTTACCAACTGTCAAAATCGTGTTCTGTTAAATCAAGTGTGCGCTGTTGTTAGTGCAGCCATTGAACTTGTGTTACCGAGTGGATGACAATTTAAGATTCTGTTTATTAGTTCCACGATGTTATGAACTGTTTTTGTGACATTATTCAAGTGATTTATGTCGTATGCCATCTTGATTTTAGCATATTCCTGTGCGTTCTTCGATATATTTAGTGATGGAATGAACCAATATTTTCTAAATCCGTATGTGTCACTGTTTAAAACCTTTGTAATGGTGACTGGTGAATTCGATTTGAGTGATTTAGATTTAGATCTTAAAATTTGAACACTGATTCCAAGGTTATCTTAAATTTAAATTTATACAAAAAGAATCGATTATTAAAATCAACGTAGACAATGACATTCAAAGAATTTGTACAAACAGAAGATGAATTTGGTGACGATAACAGTGAAAAATATTATTACAAAAACGGAGAAATTATCTAAATATAATATCAAGTAGTCTTCTACAGTTGACGAGATTTTTTTTCTGCAATTTACGTACAACCTTTCAATGATAGTATTTCATTTAAATATTAATTAAATCTACTTACCTATGTTATGAATGTGGAATGAATAAATTATTTACTTGTACATATACTTCGTACCAATAAACATGTGTTCAATAATTCCCTTTAGTTCTGTTATCGATAAATTAATAATATATTACCAGTGTTTTATTTCGTAAGTACAGACTAGAATTGTATGTTTCGTCATTTATTACATAAAATATTTTATTTCATTTCAACAGCAGAGTTCAGCTGTTCTAAATTGTAAATTTCTAGTGACGTCACACAGAAATGAATATTAAATTATATGCAGTATGTAGTATTATTGAATGTAATATATTGCTGATTGTTTGAAATATTCACAATATTGTATTTATCAAAACGATTTGTCATGTTCATAGCCATTTTTCTGTACGCACTTGTCAAATGCAGTTGGCAATTGTTTAGTTTATGGTTAAGTTTCATTTTATAAATATTGTTTTCAGTTTCTGTTGAAACATTTTGTGTTCACCATGTCATTGTATGGATTTACTGTGCAAGATTTAGTTGCCAAAGGAAGAATGAAAGAAGAAGATATGATAATGTTGAAAGAGTGGCTTCAAACTCAAGACGATATGCCAAAATTCACGGACGAAACAATGGCTCTATTCTTTTTGGCATGTAAGAATCACCTGGAAAATACGAAAAAATGTGCCCGAAATTATCATTTAGCTGCGAAAGATGGTCCCGAATTATTTAATGATCGAGACATCACACGAATAGACATTCAAAGTCAATTGAAAATATTGTAAGTATTAACAGTTTACTCGGAACAGTAGGCAATGAAAAATGTCATGTCATAGTCGTATATTTTCTTCCAAATTCACCGAGAAAGTAGTATTGATAAAACAATCTTTATTATCAGGGTTTTGATATGTAAAAAACATTTCTTTGCCGGAGTTTTTAACATACAACAATTTGTTGACATAATTGTTCCACATAACATAAATTGTTTGTATTTTCTCAAAACTTCATATTTTTCACTGTGAACAAACAACTTTATAGCGGATTATAAATCAAGTTTTTAATGAATAATTAAACGTAATTTCTTGTGTAAATAATAATGCTAGTAAATATCAAGTCATAACATAATTGGATTATTATGTTACGAATATTCGGACTGCCTTGAAACAGTTTTTGAATAAACTTCGATTAAGCACAACGGTAATTTTCTGATACGAATATTTTTTAGTATAATTTATTTAGTGAATAATAATATTACATTAGTAATTTTTTTTTCATATTTTATATTTATCAAAAAGATTAGATATTTATTTTGACCGTTGCAGAACATTGTGCAAACATTTGTTTTTAAATTCAGTGAAAGATATTAGTTTGCTTGAAGGTTAGACGATATTATATTAATATATTTGTGTACAACTCGCAGAAACTTTTGTGTTATGCCTCAACGTACTGATGAGGGTTACGTTGTGATACTTCACCGTCTAGTTGACTACGAGGCGTCATTATACCATATGGACGTAGCTATGAAGGTGCTCTTCATGACCATGGATACATCAGTGTACGATGATCCACCTACAGGTAAGATATTTAATTATTTATTGCGTTTTTTTTTTTAATTCTGCACTATAATAAATGACTAAAAGATATATAGCCATAAATAATACATATTACGTACTTACCCCCACTACTCACGAGTATTCGGCCCGCTTCGTTAAGCAACGAACTTGCACGAAGTGACAAGACTCACGACGAGTATGCGGTTCGCGTCGTTAAGCAACGAACTTGCACGAAGTGACAAGACTCACGAATATTCGGTTCGCTTCGTTAAGCAACGAACTTGCACGAAGTGACAAGACTCACGAATATTCGGTTCGTTTCGTTAATCAACGAACTTGTACGAAGTGACAAGACTCACGAGGAGTATTCGGTTCGCGTCGTTAAGCAACGAACTTGCACGAAGTGACAAGACTCACGAATATTCGGTTCGCTTCGTTAAGCAACGAACTTGCACGAAGTGACAAGACTCACGAGTATTCGGTTCGCTTCGTTAAGCAACGAACTTGCACGAAGTGACAAGACTCACGACGAGTATTCGGTTCGCGTCGTTAAGCAACGAACTTGCACGAAGTGACAAGACTCCCGAATATTCGGTTCGTTTCGTTAATCAACGAACTTGTACGAAGTGACAAGACTCACGAGGAGTATTCGGTTCGCTTCGTTAAGCAACGAACTTACACGAAGTGACAAGACATACAATAATAATATATAGGCATTTATTTTGTAACATTTCATTTTACAAAATTATATTTTCATTCAATATTTATTTACATTATTTCGTAGATTTTCTTTTAAAAATATATGTAACAACTACAGCTATATAACATTTGATTAATTATCACTAACTATTATTGACTTTATTTGTACCCTACACAATGATTGTGCAATATATTTATTTATGTGTTCTACATCGATATACATATTCTATTCAATTTATTGTAATATAAAACCATGTAAAAAAAAAATTAGCATCTAAATGTTTAAGCACATTTGAATGCATATAAATTAAAATGGCACTTGAAAAATTTTAATTTACATGTGTTTAAATTCAAAATATGACACTTCTTCATTACTAGTACTTTTTGTAAATATATTTCTGTTTACGGATTCATATTAAAATAAAAATGGCACAATGGTTATATTTCAACCGTCCTCGATGTTTGTATTTGTCGATAAATTATTCAATAATCCTTTATGAATGATCTGGTTGATAAGGAATTCGGCATGAATTCGTTGGTCTTCTGTCATTTTTCGTAACTTAGCCGCTACTACGAAACCGAACGCGTCGTATTCATCTTCTTTCTTATCCAACATGGATGTCGATGAATTTGGTGTCGTTGTCGATGGTGTATCCGGCAATGAAGGCGGTGTATTATGCGGAACAGGTTGTGTTTGAATAATATAAGCGAATTCTTCTTTAATATTACGTTTTCGTTGAGATTTCTATAAGTAAAATTACAACAGATAATATTCTACAGTTTATTACAATTATTACGATATTAATGTGCCCCGCGGGTGAAAATAATTTGACGCCGCCACTGCTCTGTCGGTGGCTGTGTGTTGTATGCAAGATACAGGATATCTGTTGCTTGTAACTCACCGTATTTACTAACATTTCCGGTCTCTCCGACTCGCAGTCATCAGTACTGTCCACAGAATCGTCTTTCGCGAACAAATCACTTTTTATATCACCTATATCACTATCCTGATTGGCGGTAAACAGTAATAAATTGTAGTACCACAAGTTCGGCACATACAACATGTCATCACTGTTGCCAGATTTCAACGATTTTCGCACTTTCTGATGCTCTTTTCTGAATGCACCACGCAAAGAATTAATTTTCCTAACCACAAAATCCTTGTCAGCTGTTGATATTGCCGATTGACACAGTTGCACAAGTTCTTCGTAACCGTTTTTCTTCAAATACTTGTTTGCGTACTCTTTCGACTTGACTTTCCACAATGCCGGATGACTTTTATAGATTCTGATGAATTCTGTCAAGAATTCTACGCTCAAAGTACGTGAGTTTGGTGTCGCCATCGCGAGTGAACATGTACTGTTGGACTGCGTAGTTTCTAGTGCGCATTATCACTGCTCTCTGTCGTACACGTTACACGCGTATAGCTCTGTTTCTTTTTAACTGTGTACTTGTGGATTGAACGTTCGACATCGCGCTTTGGCTCGTCTGACGTTTGGAAACAAACATTGCGTCATGCAATAGTTAACTGGCGCGTTACGTGTTGTCTGTCGCGCTAGATGTGCACAGTTATTACGTGCGTAGTAGGTTGCCCGTTGTGTTTGAACTGTACAGTATTTGAAGTTCTTTCAGTACTGATCATATAGACAAGAGTCTAGCCATCAGACCGTTTCATTTTCGAAGATACACGATGTGTGTTTACGAAATAATACGACGTGATACGAACATGCCTGTTCTTAGTTCGTAACGTTGTGCTAAAGTTGTGTGCAATACATTTGCTGTTAGTGCAATTTATAGATTTGGCTATTTTACCCTACCCTACTTAATAATACACGCCTATCCTACCCGTCGGCTAACCTACCCTAGCCTACCCTACCCAACTCCAAATGTAATATTAATTAATGTGGTTCCACGACTTCCCGATTACGCACATTTCGGACCTACTTGTTCGTGCGAGTTCGGAAATATAAATTGATCTGACGACTAGACACTTGTATCATATAGCTGTTTTTGCGCAGTCGTATTCATACTTGTCTTGTGATTGGTTGAATTTACAGTGAACTGTATTGTGATTTGTTGAATTCACAACCAAGCTAGCAACTAAATTTTAATTAACTTTTTAGGAATCATTACATTATTTGACATGAAAGGTGTTGGTTTAAAACATTTGACGAGAATCAAATTAGGAGCTGTGAAAAAATTCTTCTTTTATGTACAAGAAGCATTACCGTTGCAGTTAAAAGCCATACATGTTCTCAATGTTGTATGGTTCTTTGATAAAATATTCAAACTGGTTAAACCATTTATAAAACCAGAAGTTATCGAACAAGTAAGTATTTCTATACTACATATTGTGACAACAGTGGTTCTAAAACTATATACCGAATTCTAGCTGTACTTGCATACCTCCAGCGTAAATATGGACGAATTTTATAACAAATACATACCAAAAAAATGTATACCATCCGACTATGGTGGCGATCTTGATTCAGTTCGTGAATTACAAAAAATCACTGACAAAAAGTTGATCGAAATGCAAGACTATTTCGTAAAAGAACAAATGATTCGAACAATATGAACATTTTTAGAAATATAATTTAATTTTAAATTAATGTTTTGTTTTATTTTGTACACTTTCCAACAATTTGATTACATTTTATTTCTTCAAAACTGTGTCCACATTTTTATTGAACTTTCATTGAATTTATTGTTATTTATTATGTATTTTTTCAACTATGTATGTATACATAAGTATATCAAATTAAAAAAAAAAAAAACCACAAAAAATATTATATTTTTAATTTGTATATATTTTTACGAAAAAAAAAAATTTGTATATTTATATTTCATTATAGTAATACAATATTATACATAAAAAGAAAATTAAAACATGAATATTTTATTTAAAAATCAACTTTTAAAATTCAAATTGATCAGACCATGTATAGACATATTTAATGCATTGATATTTATTAATCCTAAAAAACATAATATTGCATCTGAATCTATTTCATCTGTGTTTTCATAAGATTCTTCCCAATCTAAGAAAAAAACCGTTAGAATCCCATAGAGTGAATATTAAAACATCCAAAATGAAACATTTGAACATTTTGCTCAGCTTCAATTTTCGCACTTCACTGCTAATGAGTAGAAATAATCATTCGTTTTTATATAAGAATATCTACCAATTATCACATTAGAAGTTATCTGAATATGCATTCAGTTTCTGTAAAATTTACCGCACTACGAATATGGATATCATAGTATAAAAAAGCACAGAATATTCCTTGTGATTTATGGAAAAATGTCAATCATTGACGTCAAACAGTGCGGTCTGCATTGCATTTTGTATCAATCACATTTTTTTATTATTTTCCTATTAATAATAATATATTTGCCCAATACGATCAATACATTTCATATAAAGTAGTTCACAACGTATTTTACATAAAGTTGTTACAAATTTAGAAATTTATTTACAGAGTAAAAGCAGTTTTCAACAAGAACTCTTTTTCAATTCATATTTGAACATGTTTTTAAGTAGTTTTTGCTTCATATATTCAGCCAATTTGTTGTATATAATGCCCCCAATATAATGAGGACTGTTTTCAAACAAGTTTGTCCAATGAATAGCAGGAACTATGGCCGTGTTCGAATTCAAGATTTTAGTATTTTAGGCAACGAAATTAGGGAGATTTTTGGATCTTGGCGGTCAATTTAGGGTATGCAATTCAGGGCGTAGTGTGCTTTTACAAATCCTAATGTCTATTTCTAAAATCCTAACGTTATTTAGTGCACAATTTAAGTTATAAAACCAGTCACGTGGTACATTAGTGCACTAAATAGTCCAATTCGAACGCAGCCTATATCATCTTTGTTTCGAGTTGTGTATATGTTTATGTTGAACATAACTATTAGTGC
This sequence comes from Carabus problematicus, assembly GCA_963422195.1. Lineage (NCBI taxonomy): Eukaryota > Metazoa > Arthropoda > Insecta > Coleoptera > Carabidae > Carabus > Carabus problematicus. The sequence goes on from OY728577.1 coordinate 2,326,947, forward strand.
ATTTGTTTTAACTAGTTAATTAATTCATAGTAACGAATGTAAGTGTGATTTGTCCCGAAAGGCATTAACAACAAATCACACTTACAGCGACCAGCGGCCAAATTGCAGAAAATCATTTAATAGCGGCCTTCTTTGAATATAAGTAAAAAAAGAGCTGCAGATTGTTCTTTCAAAAGACTAAAAACGTTTCATACATTTTTAAGGACAGGAAACAGCCCGTTTTGGTGCACATCTATGAGAGGTTGAATTCTGAACAACTTTTTTATTTACACTAATAGTAAATTTCTAATGACGTCACAATGAAATGAATATTAAATAATATGCAGAGTCTATTCAGAGAGTTTTCCTATGTAGTATTGATTATATTAGGTGTGAAAAGAACAGTGAATTTTATTAAACGAGAGTGAATTTTATTATAGCACAATGAATTTTATTAACATAAGTTTTGAGAGGACATAATTTTCCACACACACAAAAAGACATCAAAATAGTCAATAATCTATTGTCGTTCATTATTTACAACTACTTGCCAACGTTCTAAAAGTTTTTCAATGTCTCTGCGAAAAAATTCGTTAAATTGTTCGCAATTCGACATTATTATCGAAGGAAACGTCGCTCAAACCATTCTAAAGACAAGAGTCTAGTCATCAGACCAATTTATTTTCGAAGATACACGATGTCTGTATACGACATGATACGACATAACACGAGCATGTCTGTTCTTAGTTCGTAATGTTGTGCTAAACTTGTGTGCATTTGCTGTTAGTGCAATTTATAGATTTGGCTACTTTACCCTACCCTACTTAATAATACACTCCTCTACCCTCCCCTAACCTACCCTACTCTATCCTACCCTACCTGTAATAATAACTAGGAATGTATACAGACATACATGCCTGCAGCTCATCGACGTATATCCAAGTCTGAATATATCACAAATTATTATTTATCTAGATTCACTTTTAAAATCCTAGGTGCCTAGGTCGCAAATAAAACAACAAATTTGAAACAATTGTGAATACATTTTCTTCTCTTAACAAAAGCAAAGCAAACTAAGCCGACTATAAATGCATTGATATTCTTTTGTTCTTTTTAATTAAAAAATATTTTTTTCTCCAATGGTCTTAACATAATTTTTCAAAATAAAAAATATGGAAAAATATTGTTCCATTTCCTGCATATGCAAGAAAATTTTGAATACAATTGAATAGAAAATAACGTAGAAAAAAAATAAAAACTAAAAAAAAATTGGAAAATATTTTTTTTCTCAAGGAAAATTTTGAAAAATAAAATGTACCTTGCACAACTAGACCATAACACGTATCTGCAGAAAAAAATTCATAAAAATCCGTTGGGTAGTTTAGGAGATCTGAGTGGAACAAAAAATGTCGTACGAGCGAGCGGACGAGCGACATACATACGGACATATGTTGTAATAGTCATTTCGTGATCCAGGGGGTCTGTCCGGGATTTCTGTGCAAAAATTTTTGAAATCGGAAGATGCTACAGACATCGTACCGAACACTATAGCTCTTTGACAGGAGGTCGATGAGCTAATTAATGTGGTTCCACGACTTCCCGATTACGCACATTTCGGACCTACTTGTTCGTGCGAGTTCGGGAATATAAATTGGTCTGACGACTAGACTCTTGTTTTTTGAAGCGATCGGTTTGAAATGCGAAAACCATCGACGAGGTGTCCTTTCATACATAGTTTCTTCTCCGTACACTGCGCAAATATCGTGAACTGCTTTGGAGGTTTTATTCCTTTGATTGAAGGCGATCAGCAGAAGGTATCGAAAGTACTTACTTTTGTCTACTTTACAGTCCACTTTGAAGGCCCTCTAATTAAATAAAATAATGGTTGTAACGTAAAAGCATTAACCCGATAACTTATAGAGCAGACAATTTTCCTTCAAATGACGTATATCCTTTACGAATTTCATTGACTTTTGGTGCGCTTTTTTAATTTTGAAAAAAACGGACACAACTTACGTTAACACCGAATAATATATTGAAAATCACTGAAAAAAAGTTGGTCGAAATGCAAGACTTATTTCGTAACAAAACAAATAATTCGAATACATTTTAGAAATATAATTAAATTTTAATTCAATGTTTCGTTTCATTTGATACACTTTCCAACAATTTGATTATATTTTATTTCTTTAAAAGTGTGGTACATCAAACCATGTCCAAAATTTTGTTGAACTTTCGTTGAATTTATATTCGATACAACGGTTTTTAAATATGCTAAAATAAATGAAATAATTAGGAATATTTATTATTCGAAATTACTATCAATAAACTCACCTATCATGATTTATACATTCCAGTACTTGATATTCTTTTTTATAACATGGAGATCCCAATATATCGAAGTAAATATCGCCAATAATTTCAGCTGAACTGGCTGTACTTTTTTTTAAACATCGGTAAAATTTTTTGTCACATGTACAATGCAATCTAAAAAAAAAATATTATATAATATTAAAACAAAATCATATATCGTACATTTATACCTAGTAAACGGTAACTGGTTGACCAGTCCATGTTTTGATTGGCCAGATTCTATGACGTCATGGCACATGTCATGTGCTCGACAGCAAATATCAGTTTGAAGGTCAGGTCCAAGGTCATATTTGCTTTTTGATATATTACCAGCACCACACCATTTTGTACCTACATCAATTTATGTCTGTTGAATTTGATTAGCCTGGTAAATCTGATAAAGATTGAAAATACATGTGTATCCTTAACGGAAACGGAATCTTGCAGCTTAAAATTTCTTGATGTTCAGAAATTCATTCAAAGTAGATTAAATTTAAAACTTGATGTGCCGTTTTGATCATTATCAGAACCTTAAAAATTATTTATAACATATAAACCTTGTTTAACATCAATAAGTAAAAATATTGGTTCTTATATTGTCCTCATTGACTGGTAAGATTTTTATCTTGTTTTAAGGTCCTGATAATAATCGAAACGTCAAATTTTGAACACATTTTAATCCATCTTTATATTAATTTATATTTTTCTAACAGTAATTATTATTTTACAAAAATTTAATGAACACCTTGAATTGAATACATAATTTAAAAAAAAATGTAACATTTATTTAAAATTGTCCACAATTTTAGAAATAAAACTATGACAAATGGTAATAGTTTTAATGATAAATCATTCATCAACAATGTGAATTGAAGGTAATATGAAAATATTTCGTACTTACCCGGATAAATTAATTTTATTTCTGGTATATGTATCACATCCAAGATATTAAATGCGTCAATACAGTTTTGTATTAACGTTAAACAAATCACACATATTATTAACATATTTGTTTAAATACAGCTCATATAAATATGTATATTATATTAATATTTGAAGTAATTTTTGTTGGAAACCCCACCGTACGGAGTAATACATTGTTGGGGGGCACGTAATTGTTTGTGTCAAATTACACTTTTAACTGTAGACGATAAACAAACTGTAATTATTACACAAAATGATATATTTGCTGATATTTCAAGGTAAATAATTATTGTTTATGTCCATATTTTAAAACTACGTATCAAAAATTATCAACATAAAATATCATTTCTCTAAATTGTTTATCTTTGCACGAAGTAAATGATTTTGTAATAAGTTTTATTATATTTATATTTTATTGTATTTATTTATACAATATTGTGCGTAACATGAAGATTAAAACATGGATATTTTAATTAAAAATCAACTTTTAAAATGGGGGTACATCAAACCATTCATAGACTTTGGGTTGACTTTCATCTAATTCATATTCGACGCATCGTTTTTTAATAATCCTGAAAATAAAATTATTTCAGCATGGCTGCATAGAATTTGTTTATTTTTTCGATAAGAATTTTATATTTACCCATGACGTTTAACACATTTTACAATTTGGTAATCTTCCCTGTAACACTGGGTGCCCAAAACGTTAAAATAAATTGTCCCAACAGCTCTGGCAGATTTCATATTGCTACTTTTTAAACAATCGTAGAATTTTTCATCGCACTTGCAATTCAACCTTAAAAGAAAGTAAATAAAGTTACGTTTAAAAATAACTAATGGGATAGTTGTGTAACTATGTTTTTTTATATATTATTCGTTCATTAAATAATAATACCGCATCTTATCAAATTCCCGAATGATCAAAGTAGGCAAATGGAATTATATGATATGACAATCATATCATATTCTTGAAGAAATGACATTGAATACATTCTTTACGAAACAAATTCGTGATAAAGGTGTTTGATTAAAAAACCGAGCGAGATTAAAATAACATTTTGAGATTATAAATAGGTTGACGGCTCGAGAGATGTGATGTAATATTTACTTTGTATAGAAATCGTTATTGGTTAGGTTGTGACTCGTTTGGCCTGCTTCTAAAATGTCATCACACAGATCATGATCTCGGCAGCACATGTCCGTTTCAAAACTTGATCCTAAATCTTCGTAATTTTCAGCCACGTTACCCGTACCACACCATTTTGTTCCTGAAATGTCAATACAACTCTCTCTTTAACAGTTATCAATAATAGTTATTACTCAATAATCCAGAATATTTAAAATTTACTCTGAAAACTTCGAATTTGTATAAAAGCTAAATTTAGTTTAGTTAAAACATTGATATTTTTTGTTACTTAAAAAAAAATATTAAAGAAATATAACAATATACGTACTTCAGTAACTTTATATATTTATATTACTATTTAATAATATTTTTCTTACCAGGAAAAATTAACTGAAACGATTGATATTTGGTGTCTCCCATTATTTCATCTGTCTCTTCATACGTATCTTCCATGTCGAAATAAACCCGAAACCCGTTACAACCCCATAAGGTTAATAAGAAACCGAACAAAATGGAACACTTGAACATTTTACTTAGCTTCAGTTTTCACACTTCACTGCTAATGAGTGGAAATAATCATTCGTTTTTATATAAGAATATCTACCAATTATCACATTAGAAGTAATCTCAATTTGCATTCTATTTCTGCAAGATTATCCACACCACGTACCGGAAATTGGTACTTCCTTTTCATAAAACGCGATAATGCCATGTTTTTCTACGGGTTTTATGCAAATTCTACCTGATTTTGAGGTAATTCTAAGTATTTATCAAGTTTTTCGTTTATTGTTTAACAGTTGTCACGGTTTTAAATAAATAATTTGCATTCACAAAGTTTATGTGATACATTTTAAGTAAGAAACTTATTCTGTTAATGTATTTTTAAAACGTACAATTGAGTTCCTGTCAGATATTGTAAAAGTGGGGTTAAGGTATCCATATTTAACATTTATATGTATGTCAGCATGTTATATAAGTACAGGAATCAGGAATAAGAAAAACACAGTGTTCTACTGAATCTAAATAAGTTTATTTTATAAGCAGAGTATTAGTGCATTATACTAAAAAATAATACAACATAGTAATATTATTCTTCATTTATATAACATTTCGTATATTTATATCACAATATTTTGTCTAAATTTGTGTCTACCTTTTATTGTCTAAGGATAAAATGTGCTATGGTTCTTTTTCTGTGCATTAAATATCATTTTTTTTGTTTGTTCCATTTATGTATCACGTTTTGTTTATTTTTCGGGAAAGCAAAGGAATATTGTGCAAAAGAGCGAAATTGAACATTTCTACGTATATTTGTTTGATAGTCGCGTTTGTCAGCTGTCAGTTCCAGTGGTTCGCAATCGTTTACTTGGAAGGTAATGGCATTAGTGAAATATACTTGTCCGATGGGCTGTATGTCATCTGGGCACACAAAATGTTGGATTCGGCTTGTGTGTAACCATTTCTATAAAAACAAGCTCATCATAAAGATTCACACTTATTATTTACATGTGTTACTAAGGGGAATACGAGCAATTTGGGATTATGGGAATTTTGATTAGTGAGAAGTTTTTTTTTTCCAAAAATTAATACAATATAGTAAGTATCGCAGCCACTATGATTGCGCAAAATAAAACAAAAACAAAGCAAAAAGAAATCATAAAATAAAGTTTATTTTTTAAAATAATTGGAAAGTCTAGTTTTCCATGAACATATTTTTCTAAAAACTTTTGTAAATAACTGTTTCAACGACCTAGAATTTCCCTTTGGCACTATCGATGGTTCGAAATTATCTGATTTTTGAAATTCTAGAACACAACTAAAACAAAACAAAGCAAAAATAAAATAAAATAAAAATCAACAACGAAATGTTTTGAGTTTGTTAGTTTTAGTTAATACCTTTGCCATTGAGAACATGGTCGTCGTTCTTTGAAACAAGTTACTTGTATCACGTTAAAGAATATGGCACCAATTGTATTGGCAGTCTCTGTGTTTACATTCTGAAGACATCGTCTCAATTCAGCATCACAATCACAATGCGATCTGAAAAGCGAAAACTACTTAAACATTTCGTAAAACTATCGTATGTAATTATTTAGTTATCGTCGGCTGGTTCAATATCTCTTCAAAACGAACAATATTGAAACAGAACTACGTTTGATTGTTCTATAACATTAATTTTTGAAAGTGATTGTTTCAATTCGCACGATTGTACCTCGTTATAACGTTTATAGGTTATGTTGTACTGTTATGACACTTCACTGTACCTTGTAAATGGTGAATCATTACAAATTCCCTGTTTACATTCGCCTTTTGCCAGAGCATTTGGACAGTTGTCATGTTCACGGCAGCACCTATCCTCTACGTCATGTAAACCAATGTCATCATATCCTTGAGCGATATTCCCTGAATATAAAATGTACAATTACAGCCCAGCATAATACAATTGTCTCTTACCTTACCTGGACCACACCACTTAGTTCCAGGATAAATAAAGCCTCCTTGGTACGGTGACAGAACCAGATTGTTTCTACATATCTTCTCCAGTTTCGCCACAGACTCGTTTGTCATACGTCTAACCCTCAATTCATCCGAGTTGAATAACATACGTTGTATAATACCCCTGTAACGTATGCAACCAGACCATCAGTCGTGCTTTGCGGGCAAGTAGAATGAATATGCACAAAATTTCCATGCAGTTTACCTGTCATTGTGTATAGTGCAGTATGGTTTTCTAGCTGACAGTTCTATCATCGTGGACATTGTATTGTCCGCTATTAAAACAGTTTGGTAAGAACTGCTTACAGTCATCCATAATAGCGTAACCAATAAGAGAACCTGGAATAAATATACCCCAAATGAAAATGTACGATTTCAAGGTTAGTTTTCTCAATATAAATGAAAAACATTTTACAAGCAATTATATTGTCATTTTATGCATTTTTAAATTGCTAACATCTTTTTACTTTGCATTGAGCAAAAGAATATTAGCACAAATGAGACGTAAGATGTTCTAATAATCAAATGTTCCATGGTTTCTGTACTTTTCCTGGTATTTTTACGGTTATTTCTGCTAAGAAACTTGACCTGCAACCATTTAGATTATAAACCTTGATCGTTGATGGTTCTTTAGAGACCAGTTGAAACTTGTTTCTGTAAATGACAAGTATCATTCCGGTCAACATTTTAAACAAAGGCTTGCTTCTGCATTTGTCATTTCAAACAAAAGGAATCACGTTTCGAAAACGGTGACTAATAAGACGATATTTAAATCTTCGTTATTTTTTTTCTCTATGCATTCTGCACCAGTCCCATACTCAGTGATTTTTTAAACTATTTTTAAAAAAGAACACGTTAATAATGTATTTCATCCATCGTGAGTTCACCCCCCCCCCCCACCCCCCGGAATAAATTAAAACTACATTTTTTAAAATCGTATTTACAATTTTGAAGGTCATTCAAGGTCGGACGAACTTGTATTGGAAAATAAAAAGTGACAAGAATTTGTTGAATTCCGCATCTGACCATCGTAAACAGGCTTATACTTGCATTCAATCCATTCTTTATATATATATATTACACGTTCACTTTCATTTTCGGGTGCATTGGCTGCTCCAGTCAAGGTCATGTATTTTGTTTATTTTTCATCAGTTGCAACACTTACAAGTGAAAATAGATAGCGTCAATATTAAGAATAAATATTACTACTTCTGTCAAGAGTAAACTCATATATCATCAAACCATGTATTTTGTCTTGAACAGAAGTTTTAGTTTTAGAAATGCTATACTAGTACCAAATAAATAAATATGTACATCGCACTACAAAGTACCAGTTATTATTTAACAAATTAATTATTCAAATATCCCTTAATATATTAACTCTTATTAACCTTTTTGTTTATTTATCAAATAGTAAAATAATAAGACATTGGCCTTAATTCCAAAGTAAATATGTAATGTAATATGTACTTAAAATTTTATGCTATTGCATTGATGTGTATATTTACGTGGAATAGGTAAATGTGTTTGATGTCTTCTGTATATTTGTTCGGAAGGTTAGTGATGAACTTATAATAAATATCAAAAAGAACAGGATATTCCTTGCAATTTATGGAAAATGTCAAACATTTGCGTCAACCGTTGCGGTTAACATTGCAGTATACGTCAATCATATTTTATGATGACCTTTTCAGAATGTGGTTTTGACCAAATCTTTTTGATTTATCAAACACTTTTTGAAATCTATGGCTTTAACATTTTGGCTTTTGACTATGCAATACGTATATGGTCATTATAAATAGGTACAATTTGTAAATTATTTGTTGACAATAACTGATGACTAATTAAACATGTGTAATGACACAAAAATTTTCCCCTTACTTTAGAAAACGAAATTCTGAAAATTTCCACATAATTACTTTCGATTTAGACATGTCCATAAGTTCCCAAATAATTTTTGAAATTCAAATTAACGCAATATTTCACAAATACTATTTTAATTTTTACCAAATTAATATACATAAATTCAAAAGGTGTTTTTTTTGTAAGTGCCCCCATTTTTTTTTATGATGACCTTGTGACACGCTACTGGCCAAAAAGTCATTGACTTTATATCCATTCTTACATTTGCTAATAGTTTAGGGCGTAACTGTTGATAATTTTATGTAATTGTAAAAGAAATTGTTGCTTCTTCAAGTTATAGCTATCAGCAATGAAATTCCCAAATTTGATTTATTTTGAAACAGTGTCACGGAATAATTTCTTTTTGTTCAAGTATTCGAATTTTGAAATGTGGATGTTGTTTCTTAGTATCGATTATTTTTTTATCATCATTACTATTACCTGTTATCAAAAAGTTCTAGATACAAAAATCAGTCGAAATTATCTAAAATATTTCAAATTCTTAACATTCTTCTTAATATTTCAGTTATCAAATATTATTTAAATGTGTACATTTAAAATGTACATTTTTATAATAGTTATATTACAATATAGACTTAAAAAGGCATATTTTTTTAAATCTTGAAACATTATTGTAGATTTTTTTTAATGAAATCCAATTTAAACTAATTAACTAAGTAGGTATATATGGAACAGAAGAAATATTATAATAAGATAATATTATTGTATTAACTTAATTTTTAAATAGCAATTAACTAATTCAACATTGTAATTTCATGCATAAAAAAGAAAAAAATTAGAAGTAACAAATATATATATATATATATATATATATATATATATATATATATATATATATATATTAAAGTAAACAGTAATTACTGACAAAGTTAATTAGCTAAATGATCAACTCTTACCTTCATTTTTGCTCGAATTAGTTGTTCTTCAGTCTCGTAGAAAAATAATAATATAACGCGTTAACAATTTAGCACATAATATTTAGCACAACCCTGTATGTCTGATAATTGGTATTTATTTTGTATGTCCGCGTAGAAGTGATTCGTCGTTTGTTGTACGGAAGAGTGTCAATGTTGTTGTGTCATTCTATCTTACTCTTGGCCGGAACATTTCGTTGGTAATCAGATGTTCACATGACAGTTTATTTTAATGGACAGCAAACAGTCGATGTTCTGCCAAAGACGAAAATACCGCGTCTGGCACTTGGCTACAAGTGGTGGGATGTACGCATTCGATAGCTGCTGAGCCCGCCGATGAATGAAAATGCCTGCAGTTAATCGATAATGTAAGGTTCAGTGCGCCTGTACATACCGCAACATACATGACAGCGGTGTCGTGCAGTCTGTCTGCGTACAAATCATTACTTACAGCAGAGCAGGACACAAGTGTCTAGTCGTCAGACCAATTTATATTTCCGAACTCGCACGAACAAGTAGGTCCGAAATGTGGGTAATCGGAAAGTCGTGGAACCACATTAATTATTATTACATTTGGAGTTGGGTAGGGTAGGGTAGGTTAGCCGGCGGGTAGGATAGGAGTGTATTATTAAGTAGGGTAGGGTAAAGTAGCCAAATCTATAAATTGCACTAACAGCAAATGTATTGCACACAACGTTAGCACAACGTTACGAACTAAGAACAGGCATGCTCGTATCACGTCGTATTATTTCGTAAACAGACATCGTGTATCTTCGAAAATAAATTGGTCTGACGACTAGACTCTTGCGAGCAGGACTTATATACTTTATCGAATGGAAACAGTTTAGAACACGTGACCAGTAGAACAAAAACTACTATGACGTACATTACGTCTTACCATAAGACACAATGTTGATATTTGTGTAAAAATATATTTATTACAATGTCATCTGTGACAGAATAATTTACTTCGAACTGGTGTGTATGCAAAATAAAAATATTCGGGATATAATGATTTCTTTAATGTGTGAATATTTCAGATATGGATTCTTTGACATTTATGAATTGTGTAGTTATAGTAAATTGTCGTGTGTATACATCTGAATTTATAAAGTAAGTAAAAATACTGATTTATTATAATTGCAAGTTAATTATGTGCACTTATTTGTTCTAGTTATACCTTGGTGAAACAAAAGAATTAGAAGCATCGCTAATTCAAGGGACTACATCTTACCAGACTTTGTATGATTTATTTTTAAATTATTACAATGACAAAATCTACCATGTACTGCAGAACAATCATGAACAATATAAAACTGAAACTTGCATACATTGTTTCATTTTTTCATCATTATTTTTCAATTATTTTGTCGTCAATGAAACTGCATTTAACTTAGCTGTCAATTCATATATTTTAAGGATTGAGAAATTTAAATCTGTAATTATACTGATACTGATAAAAGAAATATAAAGTAATTCATTAATTTTAATATTAATTTGCACGGAATGTCTGTTTCCGAGGTTTTTATTTTCTTGCTTCTAAATTATCTTGAAAGTTTGCATAACAAATACAAAAGGTTTATTCGTTAAGGTAGTGTAGGGAGATAACAAATGTAGGGCAGTAACAAATGTAATAGGTTTATTCGTTAGGGCAGTGTAGGGTGATAACAAATGTAATAGGTTTATTCGTTAAGGTAGTGTAGGGAGATGACAAATGTAGGGCAATAACAAATGTAACAGGTTTATTGGTTAGGGCAGTGTAGGATGATAACAAATGTAATAGGTTTATTCGTTAGGGCAGTGTAGGGTGATAACAAATGTAATAGGTTTATTCGTTAGGGTAGAGTAGGGAAATGACAAATGTAATAGGTTTATTCGTTAGGGTAGTGTAGGGTGATAACAAATGTAATAGGTTTATTATTTAGGGTAGTGTAGAGTGATAACAAATGTAATAGGTTTATTATTTAGGGTAGTGTAGAATGATAACAAATGTAATAGGTTTATTATTTAGGGTAGTGTAGGGAGATAACAAATGTAATAGGTTTATTATTTAGGGCAGTGTAGGGCAATAACAAATGTAATAGGTTTATTGGTTAGGGCAATGTAGGGCAATAACAAATGTAATAGGTTTATTGGTTAGGGCAGTGTAGGGTGATAACAAATGTAAGATTTTTATTTGTTAGGGTTGGCAATCCCGCAACAGACATAATTTCACCTAAATGTAAAAAATTATTGAAAAATCTGTACATTAAGGCTTTAATAATTAATTATCAGTCAATAATTACAAATCAGCATTGTTGTGTTCATTCCTTACTTGTTTGTCTCATAAACCATCTGTGACAGTAAATAAAACAATGCGTTCGAAATAATCTAGCACATTTCTAATGCATAGTTATAATTATTGATCATTTTTAACATTTAGTGAAGTTGTATTCTGTTACTGACATTACCCAGATGTATTGCGGGCTTGCCTGCCCTAACGATTAAACCTTTTACATTTGTTATTCCCCTACACTGCCCTAACGAATAAACCTTTTACATTTGTTATATCCCTACACTGCCCTAACGAATAAACCTTTTAAATTAGTTATCCCCCTACACTACCCTAACAAAAAAATTCTTTTACATTTGTCATGCTCAGTGGTGTGCTTTGCGCGAGCCCTTTGTTATATTATTCTATAATTTGCGAGCCCTTTGTTCTTTTTTCAAAAAGAAAATATATTATCCTAAAATCATTTTCATTACATACATTTGTAAAGCAACGAATTCATGACTGTCAAGCAATGATGATAAAGTCTAGAATAACCCGTCACGTAATAGTATTTTTTAAATTTAAATACAATCGCTCGAATACTTACGATAAACATTTTTGTTTATAAAAGGCATTTCCTTTCTTTATTTTATTGTAATTTATACATTTATACTGTTGATACAACTAGCTATTGTTTATTAATATGTTTTTATGGGTATTTTAAGTATTTTACTATATAATTAAACCTATTTTTTTTTAAATTAAACTATGAGCGAGCCCTAGCATTCTGGATTCTTATTTATGCTTATATCACTGACCGTTATTCCCTTGTTATTCCATAGACAATTGACAAACATTAAACATTAGTACAGCATTCTGGATTTTCATATCTCTGACTGTTATTCTCTTGTTATTCAAAAGACAATTGACAAACATTAGACATCAGCACTGTTGTTCTACTGTTTATAAATACGTGCCTTCTAGATCGGTGGTGTGTCGGTATAAATTAACCTCGAAAAACAAGTGACAGTCATTAGATATTAACAACGCCGCGCCTTCTTGCTGAGTGTAGCTAAAATGTTTGTGTTTTATATTGAGAATTATTACATTGATGTAGTCTTGCTTGCGGTTTATACGGGTTAACTGCGTTAAAAATGGTTTTAAAATGTTGTGTGCCAAATATAACTGTAAATGCTATATATTCCTTATCTTTACTGAATGCATACCTGCTTAAAGGTTCTAAATTAATTATAAACAAAAATCCTGTTAAAGATCGAGCTTCAATTTTGAATTTTTTAATCTTCAGTTAGCATTAGCTGTTATGGCAAAATGTGTGTGCTGTACCATGTTTTCTAACCTGATCTTATGACGTCATATTAGACTGCCCTATCGAAAACTATATTTTACGTCAACGACTCTCAAAAACTTTCCCAGGACAAAAGTTTGCATTGAAAAGTACTGTGAAAAATATTGGTGAAATGTAATCAACATTTGCATTAATTCAAATTATAATCGCATGATTATTTTAAATGTAGTAGTCTGTTCATGATAGCTACTGCACTTTAATGTAAGTATTTATTTTACATTACTTGCGCACAAAAACAAAATATCTAATGCTCATTGAATTTCAGAAGCCCCACCAAAATTATTACTCCTTACTACAGCACTGCGCAGAGATTGTAAACATTTTCATTTCAATTCAAATGTTATGTATAATTGACATCATTAAATGAATAAAGCTGTATATACATATGGATCCAATTCTAATTACCTGGCACAGATTTGAAAATATATTGTATAATATACTTTCGGATATCGCCGCATACAACAGCGCCAACTTGTCTGCCATCTTGTGGCATAATTAGTTGTGAATGGAACACAGCTGAGCATGCGCCAACGTAGACAGAAGACAAGTTGCTAGTGACGTTTCGTTAAAACCTAAATAATGTAATTTGTTCGTGTCCGTTTTTAATTTTGTTTTGTTATTTTCAATAATTTGACAACTCGTTTTAGCAAAATGAGTCGATTTACGTTCGTGATATTATTATTATATGTGATATGTGCAACGGTGAATTGTTTTTCCGTAAGAAATGTGGTGGACGAATCGTTTTTGGATAACCCCAAACATCATAGCTATGAAGAATTGACAGATTTATTCAGAGAACTGGCCCAGAAGTATCCCAGCTTGGCTCGTTTGCATTCCATCGGTAAATCTGTACAAAATCGTGAACTATGGGTGCTGGAGATCAATGGGAACGTGCAAAATCGTACATTATTAACGCCTATGGTCAAGTACGTTGCCAATATGCACGGTGACGAGACAGTCGGAAGACAATTAATGATATATTTAGCGCAATACCTATTGTCTAATTACGGCCAAGATGACCGTGTTACGAAACTGGTGAACTCTACTGACATCTACCTGATGCCATCACTAAATCCAGATGGTTACGCAGCATCCGTGGTAAGTGACATATTGTTTTCATTTACTTTTTTCATTAGAAAGCTGAATTAGCACAGCATAGTGCCAATGTAGACCAAGCCTACTATAATTAAGCGTGTTTAGCACGTTTCCATTATTCATTTTAACCTTCAAATGATACGCTGATAACAGATGCGTATCATATGGGGTTTTCCCGGGTGCAGTAATTGACCTTTCCTCATCATGCGATTTTCACGAAACTATTCTAACGGAAGATTAATGTGATTGAACGTGTTTATGTTAATTTTTGCTTAAATGATAACTATGTTCATATAAGTTGTATGGTCCAGTAATTTAAGGTCACCGTATTTCAAATGAGTTTCCTGTCAAATGACCTTTGTTTCACCGGAATGCAGAACCACTATCCTTGTTATTCGTGTTTTTATAATCTGTTATTGTAATCCGTATCCGCTGTAATATCTATAATTGTGGTGAAACAAAATGCAATGTACGGAAATTTCCCGATAACAATTTTTGCAGGTGATTTCAACAGCAAACATAATGTTAACTATGTATTTTTTTTTATCACAAAATACAAATAAGAAAACTTATTCAGTTTATATATTTACTCATGTTTGACAATCTAGCACCAGTGGCGTAGCATATATATTTTTACTAAGTGTATATAATTCAACTTTGTTTTAAAATATTTTTGTCAATAGTTAACTTTGTAGTTCTGGGATTAATTTTGAATATTACCAATGCATTTTAATTTAACTTTAAAATATATTATCTTTTTCATGATTATATGTTTCAAAATGTGTGAAAAATAATATTCTTATAGGAAGGTAACTGTGATTCGTTGAAAGGCTACGTGGGACGAGAGAACGCGAATCATGTAGACTTGAACAGGGATTTTCCAGATCAGTTTGGTCCAAAACTAAGAGCTGGTACCATTTTATCTGGTAGACAACCAGAAACAATCGCGTTGATGACATGGGTCATTTCGAAACCATTCGTTCTTTCTGGAAACTTCCACGGTGGCGCTGTTGTAGTCAGTTATCCATTTGACGATTCAGCGTAAGCGATTCTTAATTTCGTCTTTTTGTATTCTGTACGTCATGTAGTGACATCTACATGTGAACAGAATAACTAAAATAACTATGTTCAGCATGATTGCTAGAAATTCTAGCCTAGAATATATATCTTATGTTAAATACATAATTCGACAAGTATTAACTTGTCTAGATTACGAAGTAGTTAGGTTTAATGTTATGTTTTGAAAACAGAGCTCGCAAAACTTGTTGCAAAGAAAGTTTGGCACCCGATGATGCAGTATTTAAACGACTGGCCCTTACTTACGCCGCACCCCATCCACTTATGAGTCAGGGCGGCAACTGTGAGCCTGAACATTTCCCTAACGGTATCACAAATGGCGCCTATTGGTATGAAGTATATGGTAAGTTGTAGATTCAGCAATATTATTGTTTATTAAGCACTAAATAAATTTCAAATGTTGCATTTACGAACAAGCTCTAACCGCATTGCGCAAATACTAGTAAATTAATGTATTAATTTTATTATAAAATATTAAAAAATAATCCACTTGGTCGGGAATCGAACCGCGGATCTATAGATTTCCAGTTGATTGTTTTCATCGCATGGGTTAACGAAAATTACGACTACTATGTACTGTATTTGCTGTTATAGGAGGAATGCAAGATTTCAATTATGTACATTCCAATTGTTTCGAAGTTACGTTTGAGTTAAGTTGTTGTAAATATCCGTCCGCCACGACAATGCCGGCCGAATGGTCTACGAACAAAGAATCTCTGATCTCGTACATGGAAGCCGCTCAATGGGGCATCAAGGGGCTGGTGACGGACTCCTTGGGTAAACCGATTGCCGAGGCTGATGTCATTGTTGAGGGCATTCACCATAACATTACTACCTCAAGTAGGGGAGAGTATTGGAGACTGTTAGTGCCTGGATCGTATTCTATTCGAGTTGCTGCCAATGGGTAAGAAATACATATGGTCTATTCATACACATATAGCAGTGACGTCATATCTCATATAAATCTATACGCATATCGTTTTGTCACAAGGGACGAGGCTTATCAATAATTTGTTTATTTTATTAATTTGAATAGACTACATACATCACATCACGCCTTTCCCATTATTGGAGTAGCAGACTCTTTATTTCCCTATAATCATTCGTTACATAAAATATTTATATATACAACAAAACATTACACAGTTTCTGCTTAAGAAATACGTCTTTTTACAAAAAATAGTCACTTAAGCGCGTTTTAGATTTGTCAAACTTCAAATTTGAACATGGCTTTGAAAAAAGCTTCAAACGTCTCATCAATGCTATTTACGAATCAAAATACGGACAAATAAATTTGAAGTATCTCACATTAATCCATGGTCATTGACGGAAACATGAATTTGCTATTTGTTTGATGAAAATTTCATGTAAAACGCACTTAAAATTGTTGGTTATGTAGTTTAATTATTGTGAGTCGTTATAATGTTGTGTGTTTGTGGGTTGTTATAGTTACATTCCGTCGAATCAAGTGAATATACAGATTGAGGAAGGCAAGACGCTCGTGTATAACTTCACATTACGTCCAATGCCAGTGTTGACAGGTAACGTAAATGGGGACCAGTGGTACTGGGATTCTAAATAATCTTCACTGATTTGCCGTTCACTAAACACATTCATATCAGATATTTGTAATCTCAAATAGCAATATTAGTCAGTTGTTCTGTAGATCTCTATGCAAATGCTTTTTAATCATTACTCATGGGTTATGGTGCAACAAAAAAAAAAGTAGGGTTATAAAAGTATGTGCCATTCGGAAAATTTGATATATTTATTTAGTATTTAAACAAAGATGATGAAACGAACAATGGCCCGTTTGAACAAAGAATTCAGTAAGGAATTTCAACAAGAAATTACTGCCAAACATTTCTAGCGATTTAGAATGAAGTATTTTTAGGGTTAAATTGACAACTATTCTGAATCGCTTGAATTACGTAAATAATTTTGATAAAATACAGTAAATTTGCTACTCTCTATATATACACTTTTACACAGCTATTCAATTTGTTATAATTTTTAATACAATTTTATATTTGTAATTTTCTGATACATATTATTACTGTTGTATGAAAATAAAATATTTTAATGAAAAAAAAGGCAAAAGTACTGTATTTTATTTTTAAATTCCTTTTAATCCTGTCCCTTTATTTTTGTTTCAGTTTGTTACTATCCCTCATTTATCCAGCTTCCTGGAAGATTCTTCTGAGAATTTCGTTATCCATATTTCCTATTTTGATGTGTTCCTGAATTGTGTATCCTGAATAATAAAAATTTATTGTATTATCCTGTCTTTCCTTATTTTTCCCTTACCATGTAACAATTCAAAATAACAATATTGCAATTGCTTTTTGCTGTTAAATTATACACATTTAATGCTTTTATAATGATTATTAACTAAAGCAAATAACGAAATAACAGAAAGTGCGTTTTACATCTGTCAAATTTCAAATCATTTAAAATTCCCCATGCTGGTCTTGAAAAAACGAATAAATAAATTTGAAATGTTTCGCATTAGTCCATTGTAACAGACGGAAACATGAATTTGACGTTTGATGAAAATTTGATCAATGTAAAACGTACTTATATCGTTTATATATTTCGTTTTTAATGAATTTTATTGAACTTATAGATGGACCATATAAACATCTTATAGAATTGAATAAACCAACTTTTGACACTTACGGTTTTATGTTACCGACGAAATTCGTTCACCATAATTATACTGAGATGGAAAAATTCTTAATAGTTATAAACAACACTTACAGAGATATTACGCATTTGTATTCTGTTGGAAAATCGGTGCAAGGCAGAGAATTGTATGTACTAGCGCTTGGCAATACTCCAAAACAACATGTTGCAGGTATACACTTGTCTGTCATACAAAGTTGTTAGGTTATATTACATGTTGAACCACTATGTTCTAAGGTAAACCTGAATTCAAGTACGTTGCAAATATGCATGGAAATGAAGTCGTTGGCCGTGAATTGTTACTTTTATTAATAAAGTACCTATGCGAAAACTATGGAACAAATGATATGATTACAAACCTGTTGAATACGACGAGAATTCATATTATGCCGTCAATGAATCCAGATGGCTATGAGAAATCTACTGAAGGTAACAATTCACATCAGGGAACGCGAAAAATATGATTAATTCGTTATTGAATGATTGTAGGAGATTCGGATGGTATTATTGGTAGATCAAATGCACATGGAGTTGATTTAAATCGTAATTTTCCGGATCAGTTCGGTGAAACGAAGGTAAGTTTTCGTCGAATGCACGACTATTATTTTAATGTTATACTAAATATGTTATTATTATAGTTTAACAAATACACTGAACCTGAAACTTACGCAGTAATGAACTGGATCCAGTCAGAACCTTTTGTACTTTCCGCTAATTTACACGGTGGTTCTCTAGTCGCGAATTATCCTTACGATGATAATGAAAGAGGCGAAAATGGCGTTGAAAGTTTGAGTCCAGACGATAAGATATTCAAATATCTTTCGCATATCTATGCTGATGTAAGAATAACTTGTTCATTTAGAATCGATAGACAATGTGGTTATGTTATTTGTATATTCAGGTACATCCAAAGATGCATAAAGGTGTTTCATGTTCACAATTACCTCGAGAAAGATTCTTAAATGGAATCACTAACGGGGCAGCCTGGTATGTTGTTTCTGGAGGAATGCAAGACTGGAACTATATCCAAGCCGGGTGTATGGAAATCACACTTGAATTAGGCTGTTACAAGTTTCCACTTGCAACAGAACTACCTCAGTATTGGATGGATAACCGAGATGCATTAGTCACGTATATAGAACAAGTATGAACGTGCAAAAACATGTTATTGAATCAGATACACTGTTTTTTGTTGTTGTTGAATAGGTACATAAAGGTGTTCGTGGATTCGTGACAAGTTCTATTGGATCGCCGATAGTAAATGCATCGATTACGATCGAAGGCATTGAACATGCTGTTCGAAGTGCTAAATTTGGTGATTATTGGCGTATTTTATTGCCGGGCCGTTACAATATAACCGTATATGCAAGAGGGTATGTATGATACACAAAGGAAATATACACAATTTATCATAAAAATTATAATTGTTTCAGATACGAATCACTTACTGATGAAATATTGATACCAGATGATGGCATCAGTGCAGTATCCCATAATTTCACGCTTATGAGAGACGATCCATTGCATTGGGCCAGTGCGTACGATTTTGGAATATCCGATAACCAATACAATCCTACGTATCATTCAAATGAACAAATACACGGTTTGCTCGCTGAATTCGAGAACAGATATCCTGAATCAGCTGAGTTTGAAAGTGGAGAGAGTATGATATCTATTAATATACGATCTTTGAAAATAACACATGAAGTGAGCAACATAACCTTTTGTATTACAAGTTTTTTTACTCACATTTAAACTTGTAGAAACTTGCGTGATACATTATAATATTATTTTTTTATAGATTGGCGGACCGGATGAAAATAAATACCATATTGCTTTACTTGGTAATCTTCACGCTACTCAACCGCTTGGCAGGGAAATGTTAATTTACCTAACCAGACACTTACTAATCGGTCATGGCTACCGTGATCCAAATATCATCAACATTATGCAGAACGCTGTTATACATGTTATACCTGTAATAGACACGGCCTTTGAGAAAATATGGGGAGATTATCAAAAACATGTACTGGGAAATAACAAACCAAAATGGAACGTTTGCAATAATATTTCGGCAGATTTCAAGGAAATCGGAGATCAATTAATGAGCCCGGGAAGTCGAGGAAATCAACAACTTTCCATTGCAACAGCACTGAAACAATTGTTGCTTGATAGCAACTTTGATTTGATACTTAATCTTGAAGGAGGCGGATCGGGAATAATGTAAGTAATTTTCAGTCGGTAGAAAATTAAAGGACATGGGTTCAAATCCCGACAAGAGATTATTTTTTTATTTATTTAATAAATATCTTTGCTTGTTCTAGATACCCCAGAACGAGTGATTCGATTAACATTTATGAAAAATTCACTGAATCTATAAAGAAAGATATTAAAAATCCTGAAGTGTGTCAGTCGGAAGATTTGAGAAGTGAAAGCATGTTAGTGGATTATATTTATAACGAGTACAATACGCCTATGTTGACGACAAAGTTGAGTTGTTGCAAATATCCTGAAGTGTCGAATTTACCTTATATTTGGCGAGATTTCTTAAAACCGATTATGAATTTCTTAAGTCTTGTTAATACAGGTAATTATTGGTTAAATATACTAACTATTATTACATTAAATGTGTATTTATTCGGTTTTAGGTGTACAAGGTTACGTACAAGATGAAGGAGAAGGTAAACCAATGAGAAATGCAACTATTAAAATACTAGGACTTAACAAACTTCATGATGTAACCAAAAACATGGCACACTTTAAAATAATGCTACCTGTTGGCAAATATAGTATGCTTGTATCGTGCCACGAGTATGAGACAAAAATGATCAATATTGAAGTGAAACCATCCAGTATTTTGAGCATGATTGTCAAACTGCAGAAACAACAAGCAACTGGTACAGGCGATATAGTGCCCTCTGCACAGAATGCAGTATTCACCGGAATCAAAGGTACTTATCCCACATTGCTCTGGTGGCGAGTAGCTGAATTAACTACTATAATGACAGTTAGATTCATTTGGCGTGTTTAGTTTTATATTATAAATTTAACTAAATATGTAACATGGTTGTTAGGTTATTTTTAATGCGTGATAAAATAGATTGAATAAATTGGTGTTATATTATGATTATGTAGTAATATGTGTTTCGATATTTGTAGGTTATGTAATCGATGACTCAAATCATCCCATTCCTAAAGCGGAAATTAAACACGATAGATCCAACGCCAGTATCTATACAGATAAAAGTGGAAACTATAGGTTAGAATTAGAACCAGGATCTCATACAGTAAGTTGGCCATGACTTGCGATGACATAACAAAATGGCGACTTGTACAAATATTAATCAGTTATTTTGTTTAGGTTACAGTGTCAGCATCTGGTTATGAAACTAGAATTAAACTTATAACCGTGTCAGGTTTAAATTTGGTACCAGAGCAGGTTATGTTCAGGTTGGCTAAGGACCAAACAATTTTCGGTCTTCCAAGACTAGCCTTTATAGTTATTACAGGTTAGTATTTCGAGCAATTTTCTTGTATACGTTTTATGGTTTAAATATGTTTGTATTTTAGCAATTGTATTGTTAGCGAAAGTTATGATTGGCATATGCTGTTATGCTGCTTGTCAGCAAAAGAAAACAGACGGATTTTCATTGTTACCTCAAGGTAGTTTCTTCGATGATGACGATGAAAAAGATACAGAATTGTTCCGAACACCATTGAAAGGTAACGTGTCTCTTATTATATTACATTTATAATATTTTCCTGCTAAAATATGTTACGGATTTGAATGTATTTTACAATGTAATAGGAACAAAAAGCGAGAAGTCATTATTAAGGCCCTATTTCGATGATGATGAAGAACCATCGTTAGATGATAGTTCAGAAGAAGATATCGTTTTGTTACATCAAGAGAAATGGCAAAAGGGAACTGATATCCAAGCGTGAACAATTATATTAAGTTTACCGTTATAACTAATTAAATACACCAATTATACTCTTAGAAATGATTATGAAATTTTTTTACGAGAATATTTTAAATCTCTTTTTAGGGACTACGTAATGTGATACGTAATTTACACGATTATTTGTTATTGTAAACTGTCTTCAAATGATTAGAGTAGTACAAACATTAATTTCCAATAATATGTGGTAATATTTCAAGTATACTATTTTATATGCAATAATAATAATAATTTTATTCGAATCTCGGCAATCAATGGAAGTAATTATAATTACCGAAAGCAATAATTAACTACAGGGGATATGAAAACAATATCGAATAAAGTTAAGTTAGTATTAATTTTAACCGAATTAATATGTACTATACGTTTTTATTTACTTAAAAAATATACAATGAAGTTTATTGTTGATATGAATAGATCACAGTAATTTGTTGAAAATTAAATTGGTGACCATTTCTTACTTCCAAGTGAGATATAAATAGATATAAGTGAAATAATTGCAATAGTTAAATATTTTAACAACTTTTATACAATCCTCTCATATGCTAGTGAAGATATTTTATCTGGAGTTACCTAAATATGCATTTCAATGAGATATAGAAACTATTTTATGATTGTTAAGGTGCAGTAATATTAATATATTTTAAATTATTTGTATATAGAATTAAGTGAATCAATTATATACGCACAATTATAATTTGTGATAATTCCTCCGCATGAAACA
Organism: Carabus problematicus; assembly: GCA_963422195.1. Taxonomy (NCBI): domain Eukaryota; kingdom Metazoa; phylum Arthropoda; class Insecta; order Coleoptera; family Carabidae; genus Carabus; species Carabus problematicus. The sequence continues at coordinate 2,349,821 of OY728577.1, forward strand.
TTTGTAGTCTTCCAGTACTTTTTAATTATTTTTAAAGCATTAAATGGTTTATTTTGCCTTCTAATTTGAATATCCTTAAACAAAATTCTCTAATATACCCATGGGCGTCCGCAGAAATTTGTCCAAGGGCGCTCAAAAAAAATTTCCTGGCTGGGGGAGCAAAAAAATTTTTCCAGGGATTTTGAAATGTGCATATGATAAAAATGATCTAAAATTAACATATGCATATAAATACGATGTTAATAATAGTAAAATCTTAATATTTGCCCGGCGAAAAATACAAATACTTGACAAAAACATAATTTAAATAGATATTTTCTTATTTACTATCTTCGTCGACGCCGATGCATATAAATCTATTAAAAAATAAAATATATTTTAGTGCTTATTGTAACCAAATAGATACGCCACTGGCGGATAAGATACTTTAGGGGAAGAAAAAGAAGAATGTTGTTTTACCAGCTTAAATAGGTTTAAACTTGTTTGAATTCTGTAACGAACGTTAAAGATCTGCGTTAAAGTGGACGAAACTTGTATATTATTTCTACTGGTAAAATATAATAAATTACAGAATGTATGGCGGTAAACCTTCTACATCACGTCTACCAGTCAAGACAAATGTGTTGGAATTGCCAGGTACATCTACAAGAGATTCCAGATCAATGATAAGGTTAGTGTGCTGCATATAGTTTGCATTGAGTTCGAGTGAAAATAGTGACGGGTGGCAACGCTAATTGCATGCCAGTACATATTGACTAATATCTGTACCTCCTTTGTTCTAGATCTCGTGCAAGCAGTACAAGCCGGGTATCAGGTCTAACAAGTGACGGAACACCGGCATTTCGAAGGTCAAAAAGCTCACAATCTTTGTACAAAACGGTAAAAATTACCCGTCTTTCCTATCCTAGTCGTGTTTGGTTGTAGTAGTAATGCATGCGTAGTTGTATTTATTGAAATAATTCTCTCCTAAGTGTACATTACTTCCTGGACTAACCTGTCGAACTCCTATCACACAGCCACAATCTGTGCTTCGAGGTTCGCGACAACGATCCGCTGATCGCCCCAAACACAAGAAGAAAGACGTCCGGCCTTTGCACGACAAGAAATGGCAGCAACAACAAATTGCAAAGGTAAATACATTCTGTTATCAATCGAAAAGAACACTTAACTCTATATTCTTTATATGCTATCGGTGTGGAATAATTTAGCTGAGTGAGTATATTATCTTTACATTAAATTATCCATTAACTGTTAAATATTTTTTTCAATTAGACACAAGCATACTTTCAAAACGTCGTGGGGGGTTGTGAAATTCTCAATAAAGGTACTAATTTACGGCCAATAACTTTGAATATGTTTGTTGAGCTTGCTAATTTAGTACTGACAAACATTGATCCTTGTTTGAATGAATTGAGATTGGCTAATTATACTGATTTGTTGCCGAGTTATTTGAATATGCTCATGTATCCCGGTGTAGTGACAGTGTCCATGTTGAAAACAGGTAATTTTTGTGTTTATAAAATATTTCTATTCGGTAACCGTTCGTAATTGTTGGTTTTTGTAGCCAATACAATGCATTCCTGGGCTCATGTGTTGGGAATCTTGTCGTGGCTTGTCGAATTAGAACTGTTACACAATTCGCCCGTGGAAGATATCGTGTTTGAGATACCAGATGATGCGCCACCCGAATATAAAACTATAAAGGCACGTTATATCATGTTTTATTAAGCTGTTAAAAATGCTGATTTTGCCATTGTCCGTTATTATTTGGTATTTCTAAATACAATTTCAGTACTCCTGGAGCATTGTAGTAGATACATTCAGAGCTTGGAATGGCCAGGAATTGGATGAAAATCGGTTAATGAAGAACTATGAAGAAGGAATAAGTAAGTATTAATTAACTATATATTATATTGTGTAATAAAAATCAAACTATCCCTGTTCTCAGATATTATCTACAACGTACCGGTAGGAGAAGCAAATAACTTACGGGAAAAAATAAACAAAAAGAAAGAATATTATTCGAAAGTGAAGGAAAAAGTCCAAGAACGAAGAAATCAGTTAAAAGTCTGTTTTTGCTATTTGCTATTTTGACCTTAACCTTTCATAATCTTTTATTCCAGGCTAGTCAAGATGAACTAAATGCGATTAAAAATGATAATCAAAAAGCCAAAATTGTTTATTCCCAGCAGAAAAACTACAATAATCGTATTAATGATGTCATTGTGGATAGTAAAAATGATATCAATCAATTGCGTAAGAATTTTGTTAATTCTTTTGTAATTTTTCGATAAAAAAAAATGCACCTTTTTTTTACAGGAAAGGAAATAGAGAAAATTGAAAATAATACCATACAGTTGAGAGAAAAAATTGCCAAACAACCAATGACAAGACGTGAACGGGATGTAAATTTGTCTGTGATTGAAGATTTGAAAGCGAAACATGCGTTGGTGCAGAATACTCGGGCACATCAGCAGAAGATTAGCGATGAGAAAGATTTAAAACTGAGCCAGTTAAAACGTCATGTGAGCTATTGTGATAATATTCACGTGTGTATAAATGTTCAGCATGTGTTTGTATTTGTTTCTCAGCTTGAACAGAAAACTAACACATTCAATATCAACTTGATGAAACCTACATTGATGTATCCAGCTTTAAAGGAACTAAATTTACCGCAAGATGGATTCATACGGCCTGATATAATGGAGGTAAATAAAGTAGTAAAACAAAGTAATTTTTATTTAATTAATTGAATTGCGTTGACTATCAAATATGTCCTTTCGCCGGATTAATTCTTATTTATTTAACAGCTAATAGGTCAAAAGATACAAAAGAAAAAAGCTATAAAAGCTCAGTTGATGACCGATAATGAGAATTTAGACAGCAAGATCAACTTATTGAAAACAAAAGTTGAAAATGTGAGTATTACTTTACGAATTATAGATTACGGGATATAATTATAATTTTTTTTTTTTTTAGAAACAAAAAGAGCTTGATGTTTTGTTAGTGATCAAGGAGAAGAAGAAGAGAACAAACGAAGAACTGAAGTGTAAATTAAGTGATATGCAGAAAGCAGCTGTTGCTGTAAGTATATTTCGACGAAAATTATTGTAATAAATGATCATGAATATGATTTTCTTGAGTTGCATGCATTTTATGTGAAATACAATTGGTTAATTTTTACAGCAAGACAGTATTACACAGGGTGAAATTGAAAAACTAAAAGCGAAGATCAAAGAATTATCAGATGATCTTCAGAATCCCGAGTATACAAAATTGGCTCCAATTTTGAAAACTCATGTTGATAAGTACGTAATACAATACAAATACAATTCGTACACATTGAATAATTGTAATTTTTTTTCAAAATCTAGATGCAAATGGTGGGTGGATCGTACTGAAGAAAATCGAAAAAACTTTTTGCATTTTTTCAAAAGTCTAGAAGTGCAAGCAGATAATCATATGGCGAAATTAGTGGTAAGTACGGAAAATCTATGTATTGGCGATTATTTATAATAATTACAATTACTGAGTATTTTTTTTAGGGTTTTCATAATAAAATCGATAAGGCTGTAAGTGAAACCTTAGAAGTTTACTCGACACCGAAATGCAAAGAAGATTCGGAAGAGAATAAATAAATAAAACTAATTGTGATACCCCTCTCCAACTTGTACAAGACTTTGTGAATCATTTAATTTATGTGTCAAAGAAATTTTCTGTAATTGGCTATAATATAAAATAAAAATATATGTAATTATGATGTCACTTTATTGGAATTATCCTTGAAAACAATATACTGATTAATATACATTCACGTTTTCTAAAACGTAGTCAAATATACAAACATAAGAATTACTTAACCACACTTTTCATTCAATAACCTCTGTTCAAAAACTAACCGGACGCATGGTACAACAAAAGGCGCTTGTCGCGTCCGGTTAGTTTTCGAATTAGTACGTTCAAAATTAGATTGTTTCAACAGTTAATGTTACACTGGATTTTGTAACAGCAGTCATACAATACAATAAAACTTGCATACAAATCGGTACATACACTCGAATATACAAAAATAATATGTTAAATGGTCTATAATTTGCTCATTTCGGATGGTAATCTTCCTCCGTTTGATTTGCCATTGGTGATGGCGGGCATTGGTATTTCATCAGCAGTTGTGCATATACCATTCTCGTGACCAATATCCTTCGGAGTAGCAGCAACAACAGGTCCGTCCATTAGGAAAATAGTCAAGAAGAACATGATTGAACCTATAAATAAGTGTTATCTTACATTAGCAACATTTACTTATGTTTTTCCTTTCAATTTTTGTATATTTCGATGCTTTCTTTTACGATTTTAATGTATTTTTATAACCTACACAAATAGTTAATAGTTTTGACAGTTCATTGCTAGGTATAGTCGATTCAAACCCACGTAGGAGTGACGTCATATCAGGGAAATTTTATTCACAACAATATAACCTATCTCTTTTCCACACATTTTATTCGTATACGCATATCGTATTGTCATAACAGGCGGAACTTATCAATAATTTGCTTGTTTTCTATGACGTCACTTCTGTGTGGGTTTGTATAGATTTTACTTACTTATTCCATAGAATCCAGCGTAGAATATGTACAAACTCTCCCTGTATCCAACAGACTTGGATACGGGATCCACTAGAATTGGCAAGTTGCCTCCAATGTTGTTCATCACGAACAGGAATACACCGACAGTTGTGGATCTCACCGCTAGTGGTACGATTTCTACTAGAATTGCAAACACAATCCCGAACCACATTTCAGCTGTGGACAAATATCAGCCAGTTTAGAAACTACGTTCTTTAAAATTTTCGCCGTAATTTGATTAAAATCGATCGTCAACTCCAACCTACCGAAGAAATACGAGATACCCAAGGTGATCATGGCCCAAAGTGGATTGAAAAAGACACTGCCAAATGCGAAAGGTGTGGCTACAAGTTGACTGATGGCCAGTACGGCTACACGGGATCGAATACCCATCTTTGCTACGAATTTATCACTGACAACTCCTCCCACTACCACGCCAATGCTACCAATCACAATGGTGACAGCGAACAAGGCCCAGCCCAGATCGTAGTCGGGGAAGTATTGTTGGTAGTACAAGTCACAGTTGTAGGCGAAGCACATACCACCTTTAGAACACAAACATTCCTAGATATATTCTGACAGGTTTTAGGAGTATGTAGGATTGTATACTGAAAAAGATATTTAGAGACAATTGTTAGGAGTTTTAGGACTTACCACAATGCCTAACGGAAGCAGCAAGACACAACATGATCACTCTAGGTTGAAGGATGACATTCCAAATAGTAACTTTCTTTGCATCACCGTTGGTATTGTTTTCTTCACCAATAGTTTGACGTTCAGGTTCCCGTAGCGTAAAAGCGGTCAGGAAGGCAATGAACAAAGCAATTACACCAGCTCCATAATAACATACCCTCCAACCCTGCAAAATACAATATTATATTTTAAAACTTCCATCTTATGGTCGAACCACATGTTCAAAAAATTAGCGGACACGTATAATAATTAAATACATAACATTTGTCCGGAAACTTTTTGAATATTTTCTTACCAAATCACCAAAATTCAATTTTGTAACGTATCTCCCCACAGGGAAGGCAATACCGTATCCCCCGTAGATGCCCCAGTTGAAGATAGACATGACCAGACCTCGTTTTTCTTCAGGGAAGATATCAGATAGGATACCGGTGGCCATAGGATTACAACCAGCTTCACTATAGTAGTAAAGATATTTCATTTAAAACTCATATCAAGTTTTCACTGATTCTCAAATATAACGTACCCGAATGCTAGTACCATTCGAAGTAAAACCAATTGCCAGTATTCCTGAACGGATCCGGTCAGGATAACAGCAATTGCAATAATAAAACTGCATATTGCCAGCAGCCTAACGCGATTGTACTTGTCAGCTGCGACACCCAGGAATACTCCAATAATTGTGAACACAGCAATGAAACTGGGCCCGGCGAGAATCTGATAGTCTATGCCTAATCCATTGTAGTTCCATTCACAGTACCCAGTACCGTTTAACGTCATTGCGACACATCTAGTGACAAGAAACAGAAGTTACACAAACTATAGTAGCCAGTATCTTTTAACGTCATTACGAGGCATCTAGTGACAAGAAACAGAAGTTACACAGTCTATAGTAACGAATATCTTTTAACGTCATTACGAGACATCTAGTGACAAGAAACAGAAGTTACACAGTCTATAGTAGCGAATATCTTTTAACGTCATTACGAGGCATCTAGTTACAAGAAACAGAAGTTACACAAACTATAGTAGCCAATATCTTCTAACGTCATTGCGAGACATCTAGTGACAAGAAACAGAAGTTACACAAACTATAGTAGCGAATATCTTTTAACGTCATTACGAGGCATCTAGTGACAAGAAACACAAGTTACACAAACTATAGTAGCGAATATCTTTTAACGTCATTACGAGACATCTAGTGACAAGAAACACAAGTTACACAATCTATAGTAGCCAGTATCTTTTAACGTCATTGTGAGACATCTAGTGACAAGAAACAGAAGTTACACAAACTATAGTAGCCAATATCTTCTAACGTCATTGCGAGACATCTAGTGACAACAATAACAAGTTGCACAATCTCTCATTGTAAATCCGTACAATACATATTGATATCAAATGCGCATTTGAAGATTTTATCGTATTTTTAATGATGCACATTGATTTCACAGGAATCTGTATGCTATTACGCAGTTATCGGAAATACCAATTATGAATGCACTTCCGTATTGCGCGTCAATAATTTAATTGTCACAGTGCCAATACGCTACTAATTATTATTTGTACGAATTCCGTATTGCATGTGACAGGTGATCAATTACGTTGACATGTCAACAACGCACATTCTGACAAGTATTTGATATATTCACGATTCAATGATCTGATTTGAAACCTAGTTCTGGTAACTATTCGGAAACAATACAAAATGAACAATTTCGTGTGCATTTTATGAAAGAGATTTATCATAATATAACCTGTGGTTATACTGCAAAATTTAGAATTATTTGGCCAGGATCCAAAAAAGTTGCGAGGCGATTAACCATACGTCATTTTCGTGTAAACATATTTTCGAAATGGAAAAATCTCAGTCAAGGTTAGTTAAGGTTATATACAGAGGTGTATTTTTAACTAAATTCAGTTTTGGATACATTGTCAATACAATATACATATACGTACATCTTATACAGAAGATGGAAGTTCAATCCTGTCTGTAAATAAGTTTACATCTACAATATTTTAGTTACTTACGTTTCAGAATTATTAGCATCTTTACACTGCATTGGTAGTTGTGACAAATAAAATTCAGTTGAATTCAGTTGACATGCGATGTCGCCATAATGTAGATCGATTGCGATAGCTTTAGACGTTACTCCGATGAGGTAATGTCCAAGTTCTCCCAGGACATAACCGATGGAGACGATTGCCAGGACATAGGGGCTGTAGAGGTGTTTTAGTTTTGAAATTAAAGGCAGCATGTTTCTGTAGTATAAAAGAGAATACAGTTCGATTATTTTACTGACAATTATGAGGTGTATTCTATTTGTCAGTGCTGGATTGATCCAATAAAATCAGTTCACTTTCGAAATCAGATCAGATGCATAAATAGAATAACATTTGTGATCCATAACCTTGACTAATTTGACAGCTGACAGGTTTAGTAAACATAACTCAAGTAAAACATTTAAGATACAAAATGAAAAGACGCAGAATCCAAATAAATAACCTCCATTTTAACTAATAATCCGGATTCAGCAAACTGATTCTACTAAATTGTGGATTACTTCAAACTGATTTGGATCACAAAATATTAGAGTGGGGGTAAAGTGATCTTTACAAATAGAATGACTACTAAAGTGATCCAACGTACATATGTGAGTTGGATCGATCCAAATTGTCAAATAGAATACACCTTATGTCTGATTCAAATTCTATAACAAATTACTCGCGTTTACATATTAAATTACAGCCACGTGTCTGCTGTTTGCAAGTCTGTACAAGTTGTAGTCCTTTTGTCTTGTATGGTTTTACAATAAACAAAGCAAGTTTGTAGGTACATAATACGACCGTTCACTCCAAGAATGTCAGATTATTTTTCACATAGTTTATGCAGCAAACAAACAGCCATATATATATACAACATACGCCATGATGGCTGTAACCAGTTGACCTTAATGTGACCGTAGGTGGAACCAAAACATTCGTTTCACGAAAATGAAACTTATATCTGCATATAATATTGAAAACAAACACAGCTATTGATCAAAGATGTTTTCAGATTAAATTTGTTGTTTTTCATTTCAGTTTCTAATCTATAATTTTGTATATAAATGGTGTTAAACCTTCGAATTAAACTGGAGTGGTTATTATTGTGTTTTCTCCGCTTAGCCGTAGCCTGCTATGATTTTAATTAGATTGAAAGTCGTGACGGTTGAATAATAGACACTTTTTTATTCAATGACTGCAACATTGTACAATTAGAATGCACAGTAATGATACACATTCATTATGATGTAACTGAAGAAGATCCTAGTTGACTTCATTGAATACAAAATCAAACACGTGTATATTACGTCAATGCATAAATTTTCACGCGATGCAACACCGCCGGTATCTCGCATTGATTGCTTTAGTTTCGAAAATCAATCTCATTATTATGCGATTGCAAAAAATCTAACCAACTGCATCTGAATCGAAAACATGATTTTCTAAAGAATATATATTTTTAGTATTATTAAAGCTAGTTACATGCATAGTGACGTAGGCACTCCGCTTTTTAAATCGTATAATACTCGTTTGATAAGGGGATTTCCTTTGTGCAACATTTTTACTTTACTTTTTAATATTTTGTTGACAGATTTATTTGCTAGAGCTGATCGTTGTTAGAAATAATATTTACATTACATATACATATATTGTGGTTTCATGTTTATTTATAGTTTAACCACAATTTATGACATATTATCATCTTATGTTTATATTCCCAGTTATTGTATAATTCTATCTAATTTCATTAACTGGTAAACATCATTGTAAAATTGTGTTTGAACTTGGGGTACTCCATCATAATGGGGATTCATCAGGTATAATAAGTAAAATTTCTTTACAAAAAAAATTCTATAAATTTGTGAAGTTCATATTATTTCGAGATCCGGGTCTTTTAGAAATAACTTATGTCAATGAACTTCTTGTTTTATTAATAAGTAATAATTATGAGCAATAAATTAAAAAAAAAAATTAAACCAGTTATTCCACAGCAAGTAAGTTTTCTTATCAAGCTCCGTACTGACTAGAGCATTCGTGCGCGCACGAGCGCTGTGCGCATAAAATTGCTCAAGTCAGTACAGGGTGAATGTGGTATTCGCGCACGTTCGTGCGCACACGAACGCTATCCATCGCTTGTCGGTTTCTTCGAAAACATCAAAGAACCTGTGTGCTCAGTCTGGACGGGGTTTAGTCGGTTCGACCGTTCGTGCGGGTAAATCTTTCGTGCGCGCACAAATGCCCTAGTCAGTACGGAGCTTAATACCGCGCGGCCGGATAATCGGGCATTCGGTTAATCAAGATTCCGGATAATCAAGATTCCGGATAATCAAGCATCCAGTTAATCAAGATTCCGGTTAATCGCGATTCCGGATAATCAAGCACCCGGTTAATCGAGCATCCGGTTAATCAAGATTCCGGATAATCAAGATTCTGGTTATTCGAGATTCCGGATAATCAAGATTCCGGATAATCAAGCATCCAGTTAATCAAGATTCCGGTTAATCGAGATTCCGGATAATCAAGCATCCAGTTAATCGAGATTCCGGATAATCAAGCACCCGGTTAATCGAGCATCCGGTTAATCAAGATTCCGGTTAATCGAGATTCCGGATAATCAAGCACCCGGTTAATCAAGATTCTGGTTAATCGAGATTCCGGATAATCAAACACCCGGTTAATCGAGATTCTGGTTAATCGATATTCCGGATAATCGAGCATCCGGTTAATCGCGATTCCGGATAATCGAGATTCTGGTTAATCGAGATTCCGGATAATCGATCAGCCGGTTAATCGAGATTCCGGTTAATTGCGATTCCGGATAATCGAGCATACGGTTAATTAAGACGCCGGATAATCAAGCATCCAGTTAATCAAGCATCCGGTTGATCGAGGTTCCGGATAATCGGCCGGCCGGTTAATCGAGCGGACGGATAATCGGGCGGCCGGATAATCTGGCGGCCTGATAATCGTGTGGACGGACTACGGGATACTTTGTAATTTAAACAAAATAAAGCGTTCTTTTTGAACCAAAGAAAACCCAGCACCATTTTATCGTATTTGTAAGCAGTAATGCACGAATGCTCTAGTCAGTACGGAGCTTTATATGATCTTGACCTGATCAGACTGTACCCGTCATTTATTGTCTTATTGAAAAAAACCTGTTTTCTAAAGAGATGAATTCACAATAAATGAAATTCGCTGTACTATTTGACCTTGACTCAAGATTTTTTTTTTATGATCTCACTGAGCATTAATAGTTGTTAATGTATTCATAGATTTTTAAATTCGATTTTCTAGTAAATCTCAATAGCTATTAATAAAAAAAACAATATATTTCTTACTAATAACATGTTATTAAATATTTTTTATGCATTTGTATTGCAAACAGTGTTTTTGTTATAACGTACAATATTTTAAAATATTCATTTTAATATTAATTTATTTGTATTACATTGTTAAAAAATGAACAACAAGTTAATTAATTATTTTCACTTTTAACTGAACGAAGTACATTAAACTTTATTAAATTTTTTATGAAAAACATAAATACGTACACGCAAATGAAACATGTCACAAAGTCTTCAGACAAATGTCATAACATAACCTTGAATTACACATGACTTTAGAAAGGAACAATGGTAAAAAATGGCACAATTTAAATAATTGAAAAAAACAACGGAATTTTAGTTAAAATTTTACATTAATTTCGGGTTACCTTGAATAATTTCTGTAATTTAACTGTAAATGACAACTTTTATTTTTACTGTTAATCTATTTTTGATACTGTGATTTTTTGCTTGGTAAAAAATATATGTAGTAAAATATTTAATTAAACTATAGGTGTGACAGTTTTTTTTTCAAAAAAATACATGGTCACATGAGTTTTTATATTTTGCATTAGGTTGGTGCTTAAATTTCGAAAAATATGGTGCTTGCTTCATTTACATTTTTTGAAAATCACATTTAATACCAATGGTCGTATTATATATTGAAGAACAAATTATTTTCCTGCCTGTTTTTTTTCGTGAATTTAATCATACTAAATATGCAAATAAGATGCATCGAATTGGACAAATGCTTTTGTAAATATATTTGTACGTTATTTTTCCTTATACCTGCACGTTCCTTTCAATGTTATTCAAGAGCAACACATAAAAAGGAACGAAACGAAAAATAAATAAAATTGATTTCTATACGATATATGCAATCACATAATGGCTTCTAGTAGAATTTTATTTATTTTTGTATCTATTTAACTGTATATAAAATGCAAATTTACTGCATGCAAATATCATGATATAAATGTGATAATTAAATTAAGAATTCCAACTACAGCAGTAATTAAAAAGTTAAGTACTGTTACTTAATAGAATAATTAGAATATTATCGGTTAAATCAGAAAATAAGTAAATTGACGTCAATTTTTTTGTAAGAAGCAATTATAGTGGAACCTTGCTTATAGTGATCGTACCACTTAGTCCTAACTAAATAGATAATACCTAGTTCGTTTAAGTTCACTATAAGCGGACTTTAGTTCTTTGTGTAAATATTGTTTTACAACAAATATTTATATCCTGAAAACATTACAAGGAAGTAGTTGAGACTCAAATCTTCGATTATCCGTGGGATTAATTTTAAATATGCATTTTATTATAGAATGTATTAGTAACTTAATATCCTGATGTATCGACAGATATAAAAGGCAACTAAAGAAATCTACAAGAGATATGGCGACCTTCGACATTGAAGATGAATGTCAAGCATTTCGTGTGATCGCATTTTCATCATTTAAAAATACTGTGCTATTGTCGATTTTTAATATTGCACTTTGTAGAATATTTTTATACATACATATATTTAGATATACGGAAAAAGATATCGCAACTCGAAATTCAATGACTCCTTGAGACCGTGAATATCGCCTTTCAAGTGATAGAAATGTTCAAGGAATAGATATAATCTTCTATAAAACCGATTTCTTGGAATTGTGTAAAAATTCAGCGATATCTTGAAATCAGGAAGCTTATCTCCAGATACACAGTATGTGTTAAAATCAATAAGTTCAAGTACAGTAGCATCTGAAATAACTATTACTTCGACAAATGCATTTTAAAATAATTAATAATTTCTTTGTTCATATTTGTTCTCTTGATTCAAAATATTAAAAGTTTTATTTTTCCTGAATAATATGTTTGCTTAAAAATTTTTGCGTATCGAATAAATCAATTATGAAATATTATATTTCGATGACAGATCATGAGACAAAAATTGCATGTATTTTTGTTAATTACAACAACAAATAATCAGAATCTAGCGTTTTTGTTTCACGACCGCCTAATCTGTCATTAAAATGTAGTATTTAAAAATCAATTTACTCGTTACAGAAACATATTTAAACTCTGAATATGGCATTATATTATGCAGTTTTTAATTTTGAACAAGTTTTTTATTTACACTTTTGCTCTAAAATGTATCGTTCAAAAGTAATCATAATTTTTCTAGATTTTAATTTTCAAATAGATTTACGTAGATTTTTTGTTTCAATTTCAATTTATCGTATCAAATCACGTATAGTAAATTACTAGTTGATCAAATATAAATAAAGCTTTTATGTACACAACTATTTCGCATATTTCAATTGGAATATTATAAAATAAATTTTCAATTAAAATCTATGCAGTTTGAAGTTATAAACACGAATCGTCATGTTATAGTGATATTGATAAATCGGGAACCAACAACAAAATAGTTTTATTTCTATAACTATTAAAATTGGACAATAGTTAAATCATAATCATACATACATACATATATATATATATATATATATATATATATATATATATATATATATATATATAAACATAATTATGTTCAATGAGGAGATTCTGTTCGAATGTCAATGTTATTTCATTGAAAGGTCATTCGATGTCACGTGTATATATTCAATTATCAAATCAATACAACAAAACTTATTAATATTTCTGGCTTGCTCATTTCAAGTCGTATTTATTCAATTTACTTTCCGTGCATGTAACATCTTATGTATATTTTAATAGAAATTCTCTTTTATTAGTATTATATAATATAGCTTATAAATTTCATTCGTTATGGTTAGGAATTTCCTAGATAATTTGGCATAAAATCTGACGTAAATAAATACAAATTCAATGTCAACTATTACATTTACAACTGGTTATAATTAAAAAACATAATCTTATTTCCTTAACACAAATCTGACGACTTTATTTCATATTTAGCAACCTTGCAATAACTATAAAACGTAGATCAATTTATGAAAATTAATGTTCTAGAAAAAAACAAAAAAAAAACATTTAATGAACTATCTGGTTTTCCTATATAATTCACTTAACATATGTTAGCAGAATTACGCATATATACATACGTACGTAAGACTATAATGTGACAACTTTCAAATAGTAAGATCATGTCACAAGGACAACATAAAAAAACATTCTTAGATTAATTTACGACCATGATCGTGGCAAACAGATAATACCTGATTCATATTATTAGATACTAATTAGTTAATAAGGTTATAATATGATTGATGGTGTTCAATAAACAGTGTTAGAAGATTTATTGTTTATTTGATGTGTTATTTATGAAGATTTTATCAGTTTTATAACATTTTAGGTTAGTCTAGGTTTAATCTGGCAAACATAGACATAGACAATACCGAATACCGAATCTGTTCACAGTTAAACTATATATATATATATATATATATATATATATATATATATATATATATATATATATATATATATATATAGCTGGCTGTGGAGGTTCAAAATTATAGTAACATCACTGAACTGACAAAATATAACCTTACGTGCATCATGCATAAGAGCGATAATAAAATTGCAGAGAAAAGAGTTTATATTTAGAAACGAGTCGAAGCAGGCAAATGTAACAGCAGCATTGAATTTCTGAAGCGGAAATATCAGTTTCTGACCTTAGCAATGACAGAATATAAATTCAATACAGACAAGTACCGTTTCCTAATCTAAACTTGACCTAAAAGAAAGTGAAAGTGACACTTGTATATCTGTCTTTGTCAAACCTTAGACAATGAAAACCTTTATTTTACTTATTGTAACATAATATGTCACTATTTTTAATTAAACATTTATAGCTTACAGAACTAATAGTTGAAAGTATTGCGGTGCATATATTAATGTTCTGCACCTGCGCAATTAATTATTCTTAACACTATTTTACGTCTTACGCGGTCGGCCCCCCATTTCCTGTTTGTTTAAAAGGGGGTGAATAATTGAATATTATTATATTTTAACATAAATGAGTACTAACTTCTAGGTATAGTAATATTTAAAATAATCATTCATTTGATACTGACATTTGAAACGATTAACATTTACAGATATTATTCATGAAAGGTGCGGTTTGTTCGTTATTATAAGTGCATTTAACGGAACTGGGAAATTTTAAACAATAATCATTCTACATTTATTTTTGAAATGTTTTTCTTCAATAAGAATACTAAACACTTTATATTTTTCTAAATCGAACGAAGAGATAATAGTAATTCTTAGCAATATAATATAATAAATGATTATGCAATATAATCAAAGTAAATGAGAAATAAATATATTTTTTTGATCTTGTCCTTGTCGCATCCAAGCGTACATTTATTTACTGAATCAGATATGTAAACAAATAAATAATTATAGTTTAATTGAGAGTCTGCATACAGCAGCCAGATGCACATCTTGCTAATGATGTGTCGGTTTAGTTTTTTTTTATTTTATAATTACAGTAGCTATATATATATATATATATATATATATATATATATATATATATATATATATATATATATATATATATATACATAAATAAATACAGTAGTTACGCATCTACAGAAAATTACTGATATTGATTTAAATATTACCTTTGTACAGAACAAAATATATCGCGTTCATACATCGTTTTAAAATCCCATGATTTTTTAAATATTATATACGTATATATACATATATCTATATATATATATATATATATATATATATATATATATATATATATATATATATATACATATATATTGTTTGTATTATTTCTAATATATAAAAATGCATACATATTTATAATATGAATAGTGGAAATGTAGCTTTTATTATGTATTCAGAAAAAAATTATTGTTCAACATTGTTAATACAACTTTTATAATTATATTCTAATTGCAGGTATTTGCAAGCAATTGTATTCAAAAAATTAGCATTTTAATGGAACTTGATACAAAGTTATTTCTTTATTTACGATGCTTAGTTCAGATTATTGTATTATTAGTGATCTTAGATAAAATTGTTGAAAACTTGTAAAATAACAACAACATATTTACATAAGAAGATAAAGTACGATATTTTATGGTAGGTATGTTGTCAGCTCACACCAGTACTCGAGTTGTACACTTTACTGAATTGTGAACTTATACCATATTGCAAAAAAAAAATGTTTACTATGTAAACTAAGATACGTATATGCAAATATACAGTTGCCAGCTCACGCCACACCTTCACTGGTAGTTATTAATATGCACGGGATTACAACACAATGCATGTATAATATGATATTGATTATTATTGAAATAATTTCTTTTTTTCCCTTTTTATCAAGAATTATTCTAATGAACGAAAACGAGTATTAAGCATATGCAATTTATAATTATAGTTTTATTAGAGATAATCGCGACCTTAGAAACAAAACACCTCTGTCTATCATTGCACACTGTACACTGGATATTAAAAGAATGGTGCGTACAAATTTTTTTGTTTATTGAAGCATAACTTTTTTTTGCTTGTATAATATTTTGTATTAAATATTTGAAGGATAAATAATCACTGAATTTATTGTGTAAGTAAGTTGTGGGGGGGGATGAGTAAACAATTCTTTTGTCTAGTAGAGTACGAAAAGGCTACTGGTAAATGATAATTATAATTAATAGTACATATTTCATATTATTAATTAAATGTGTATTAACGAGCAACACGCACTGACATCCGGTTTTATTTCTTCATATAGACACGCGAATTTAATTTAATTGTATCAATATATATATATATATATATATATATATATATATATATATATATATATATATATATATATATATATATATATATATATATATATATATATATATATATATATATACTTCCGTAAGGCGTAATACATTTCTAACAGGTGTACTTATTTTACATATTTATAATAAGTTTTCCGCAAAAACTTTAGTATACTCAAGGATACGATATGAAAAAAAATGTTTAAATAATAGGTCATTGTATAAATAAGTTTTTTTATTACTCATGGGCTGTATCTACTATATGTAGGTGGATATTATGCGGTCAAAAAATTTAAATTTCATCACAACATACGGATTATTGTAAACACTTTTGAATTTATGAAGGTATAAAAATGTTTTTTTCGAAATAGGGGAAATACCAATATATATATTATTTTTAACTGACAAATAAAACTTATATGTTCTATAAATAGCAATGATTCCATTTGACTATAGTTTAAAAATAAAATATAAACAAATATACTTTGTAAGTAATAAGATTATTTTATAGTATAGTAATACTTTTCACATTTACAGAATAATGGCATAAGTACCAAGCACAATGAACCACAAAATCGGTTTAAAAACAAATTTAGGTCGCACAAATGCAACAGTACCTATGCAGTTGTTTTACAGAGAAAATAATGGCGGATTTAGCGAAAAAATACAAAATAGTTAAATCCAGTAACAGTAAATAGGTCACTATCGTGCATTAACTCTGTATTTATTTTCCTACTTGAGTTTTTCGAATAATATAAACAAAAACTACAATTGTCAATAAACAAATTCTTGTTCTTACATTAAGTATCAACATATTGAATTAGTTTTAAAAAGAACTTAGTTCCATTATTTTCGGCAACGTGGACGTATGTTGTAACTTGAGTCAGATAATAGATTTAAAAATAGTGCATTGGAAAACTAACAAAATAAAAAAATAAAAGATTTTATAACTAAATATGTAGTACTCAAAATAAAATCATTGCTTGTCAAATAATTGTAAATTTTTTGAAAGAAACATCAGTTGAAAATAAACTGAAATCAAATATTAACTATAGTAACGTTTCCTTGCCAGTAACTAATTTTATAGGTTAGGTTAATGAGAACTAAATGAATAAAAGAACGAAACTTACAATAAATAAATGCACAAACAGTTTCACAAAAACACTTCACTAGAACGATGAGTGAATCAGACACAGACAGTATAATTTTCAGTAGGGTTAATTTTGATCGTGATGATTGACAACACACGCTATCGATGTATATTGATTGGTAACAATCAGTACATCACTTCGCCGTAACGATACACCAGACTTGGGCACTGTTAGTGGCGACTGATCAAGCACGGACTGACAGAAAACGAACAAGAAACCATTCTTTTGTTCACCATCAGCCAAGAACTTGGGTAGGTTCCACCACTCTACTGCTTCGCATAGGTGGCTTTGTCCACGCTCTCAAGGTAGCACCAGCGCCTACTTCGATGTGTATGACAAGTTACCACAAGTACTGAATTCGTATAATCTCTACAATTTTCACCCAGAACTAGCACATGATGATGTTGCCATTGACCGTTCAAATAATTAGAAGGTATTTGTTAATAGTTTCAGTCTCTTTCAAGTCATTTATTATTCGCAAAGGTTTTCTGTAGATTCCAAATGACATTTATGTAGATCGGAATAGTTCATTTTGAAGTTTTATTTTCTATTTAGTTAGCATTTTTCTGGACGTTCTTCAAATCTCTCCATTGGGATAATATACATGTTGCATTTATTTTTCTTCTGAACTTGTTCGTTTCAACGATTATTTGTTGAACTTCGATAATCCTGTGTGCATTTGCGTAGTTATTACTAAGCAAACAGTCATACAATGTAATGCACCACGCATATAATACAATAATTGCATCTTTGAATTTTTCTCAACAAGAATAAAAAAACCACGCTTGTTGAGAATATTCTGTCAAGGTCGTAATATCTATAATTTATACCAGGTAGGCTGGAAATTACACAAGACAAGTTTTAATCATCACTTTATAAAGAATATTATTTATATTTTATACAATTAACATATTTTTAAGATAAAATCAAGTTTGTGAATATCCAGAATGGACTATTTGACATTGGCTTAAAACAGTTTTCGTTTTGAAGTACAACAATATAAATTTATAAACAAAAAGCAATTTATTAAAGGCGGGTTTACAACACAAGAGAATATTTTAAGAAATTAACAGATTTTTTAGACAAAAACAATGGACAATGAAAAAACATGCAAAGGATTTTGAACTCACGATTTTAATTTTTTATTGACTGTAAATGAATCATCCATAAGCGGAATATTTTTTAATAATAATTACAGTGTTTATTGACAACAAAAAAAGTGATAAAAATGTTTAAGAATACTATTAATTTCGGGAGAATCTTTTTGCAAAAATGTTTTTTGGATTTTCCTATAGCAAATATATGAAAAAAAAACTATTGCTTTATATTTATTGCCAGAGATAATTAACTACTTTGTAACATTCACTTTGATATTTAGATTGTAGGGAAATACCACAGATCTGTTTACGAAAAAAGGTTAAAATAAATAGAAAAAAATATTCAGGGGGTTTTTCACAAATATGCGTGTTGAAACAGGAAACTTCATGTACAAGTGTGACAGTGTTACGTTTGTGGAGAATAAGAAGAGAGTTATCAGGGCCTGATTGAAAATAATATGTTTTAGTTTCACTATAAACAAACTAGCATAACTTTAATTTGAAGCTAGTAGCATCTTGAAGCTTTCAGAAATTGTTCTGACGATAAGGGCGCCAAGGCTGAAGTCCTCATGGATTCTATTACCGTCTCACAAATGTTCTGAAGCCAACGCTGTGTTTGTTTTATACGGGAGACGTATATTCCACAAGAATTTTATAAAGTTCCGGTAATGACTATAAAAAATAAACATGAAAAGATACTAAAACCAGTCTTTCTACTGCAATGCAAGAAGCGAAAACTTAACTTGGACTTTCCAGCAATTGATCCTTACACAGAAGACAGTCGTTAACGACGATCTGTTTAAATGCGACATTAAAAATAATATGAGAATTTTCTACAAACGTCATCGTACAACTTTTTAAACCAAGTGAATTGTTACGAAAATGATTCGAGCAAGGTTGAGTTGTTCATTGATCCGTATTCAAACCAATTGTCTCAATGTCAACACCAAACAAGTGAACGGTTTTTATGTAACATTTCTACTTGTTTTAAAGTGTTTAATTATGATGTGAGTTGTCAGTTTCTGAAATAGTTACACTTGAATTGCCATTGCAAATTGCTTATTTGTAATAATATGAAACGAAGTTCATTCTACGTATGATTTCATGAGCAGTTCTTAAACTGTTCGTATTTTCTTCGTGTCGAAAAGTATGACTCAAGCAAACAAAATGAGTTGGGTGTTTTATAATCAATGTTGTACGTGTTACTTGTGAGCCCGATCTAACAACAAGAGCCTAGTTTGCAGACCCACGCAAGTAACCGAGCTCTTACGAACAAATAAGTCTGAAATTTACGGAATCGGGAAATCGTGGAACTGCATTAATT
>OY728577.1:3069862-3084862 GCA_963422195.1 Carabus problematicus
ATTGCTAGCTATATTTCTATAAATTTTCTCTTTATTTAATAGGAGAAGAACGAAAAAAAAATATAAATATAATTTGTTAACTATTATTTCACTATAACATAAACTTGTCAGAATATTTGAACAGAACAACACAACAGTCACTTACAAGTGATGATGTATGATTCGTTAGTTTTCTATTGACTTGCCAGATGTCGCCAAAGTAATAAAAAGAAGAAGAAGAATTCACATTATCTTGGTTTCGAGATCAAACGTTAACATATAGTTATGCTATAATTGTTGATAAATTCATTCAACTGCTGCGATTATAAAAAGTGGTAAAATTATTTGTATTCATTAAATTCTCAGATTTAACTAATCACGTATGGATAACATTGTCATTATGGACACGGAAATACAAGATATTGAAATATCTACTCTTGACATTTTCAAATAGAACAACATAAAAAAAAATAACAAATAAAAGTTAGGACAGTAAAAGTGCATTCGGGCAATTATTCAAATTTCTAATTTTGTGTTAAATATTGGTTAAACATTTACGAATATATACATATAAATACATACATACATATATATATATATATATATATATATATATATATATATATATATATATATATATATGCACATTCTAATCCCATAAAATAAGAGTAGTACAAACCATTATGTGACTTGTGCAGTCACGCACATCTATTTTTTTTTTAAATTACTTTCGCTTCATTACCTATGAACACATATCTGATAACATCAGGTATTTGTTTATACACATTTATAACTTGAAAGGCAAGTGTGACTTGCCCAATATCGCCAGGCTATTTTTCCATGTAAAAAGCAAACTGTACAACAATTTTCTCTAGTATAATTAATAATTACGCTTATACTAAGAATTAAATACGACAAATGCTTATACAGATACAAAGAGAGACATAAGAGAAAAAATCTATCGCATAGAGAGATCAAGTCACCTTGCTTGTAGATACTTTTACAGTTGACTATCTATATATTCACACTCCTACCTCATTCAAGGTCAAGATACAGTCACATTAATTATATTCATAATTTTCTTACTAACCTGAACCGCACGTGTTAAAAAACCTTGCAACACTTGCACACATATATATATATATATATATATATATATATATATATATATATATATATATATGTAATAAAGATCGAAAAAAAAAATCCCGACACAAAAATCTTTATAATTATGCCAATTTGCAATTAGTATTAGCGTAATTATGCTATAGTTGCTACTGCAAATCGCTGTTTTGCTTGTGCTATAAAACAGTTTTACTACACTGAATTATCTGGGGGAGGTAACGGAAAAAATAAGTAGAATAATAAAGGGTAATGCAGAAATATTGCAATATTACATGTACAAAAAAAAATATTATTTATTTAGCAAAAATTACAAAAAAAAAATATTATTATTTATATTATTCATTTAGTAAAATACTGTCCCCCTCAATAAACTGTTTATTAATTCTTGGTGATAGCTATACATCTGTAATAGTTTTATTTTCTTAATTAATTATTACAAATCTCTCTTCTGTTATTTAATTAACTGTAGTATATGCAGAAACTTCATTTAGCAGACAAATTAACTACAAATTAACATCATGATCCGAATTGTGTTCCTGCAAATCCTCAGTTTTATACACAATCTGAATCATTCATAAATTTTAGATACTAGTATATTTTATTACAAAAAAAATTTGACGTATTTATTCGTATTTTTTGAGATTATAAACACTTGTAATGTTATTGTTATTGACGAAACAATTAACTTACCCAATTGTCATTGACGATTTTGTAAATAAATTTCCCAGTTTCTCAGAAATATTCTCCACTTTTGCACAAAATGATCACTCACTTAAACTATAGTAGTTTTTTGTTGAAAAATCGGGAAAAACAGTTTGTGAAATTCAACACATGTTTTTCAAACATGTAATTACGAAAAACTGTGTACAAAAATACGTCACACAATTAAGTAACATCATTATTTGTAAATATAAACACGCACATTTATTTATTTTTAGTTTAAAATTCTTCACAACCCGAATGAATTTGAGTACCAACAATGGTCTGAGTATTTAGCATCAGATAGTGGTATCATTTATTAAAAAAAAAAACTGTACGAACATCATTAAAACACTGTTATTGTCCGATTATTTAGTTAGGTTTCGTTATTGAAGTATAAAAGTTAGGTTAGAGGTAACGTAAACAGCGCAACAATCGAAGATACCTCCAAGAAAATAACGTACTCTTTTTATCACACTTTTATAAGCTAACACAGTCTATATTGATTATAAAAAACTTTGTTTGATTTATAACAAAATAATTCAACAATGTGCACAACAAAGCAACTGGTTGAAATATTAGTTTCATTCATTTAACTCTTGTTAGTTATTTACCGGTAAATTTCACAGAGTCCAAAGTCCATAGCACACTGTTTGACATCTGTCAAAATAACGCAACAATGTCACTAACGTTTCGAAATAACCGTACTGAAGTTTGAATGTTCGTTATGTTTTATTTGTTGCATGTTGTACTTGTTGTATGAGCAGGTCTATTCATTTGTTTTGTGTTATTGTAGTAAGATTTATGTGCGTGTGTGTTATTGTTCAATGTGTCAAAACACGGCGAATACAGCGAAGCATGGCACACTGCGACCAGTCCGACTGGTTTCACTTTCGACAGCCGCTTTGAGCGTTTTTCGTTACGCACTTTTTACGACGTTCGGCGTCGTTATACCACGCACCAAAGTTAACCGGGCGATGGCGGGACGTCGCGACGGCCCTCGTGGTTTGCACAAGTTGGTGGAAACGCGCGAACACTTGGAGTTTTTGTAGCGTACTGTGTAGAGAACCATAAACGGCCTGGCGCGAACAGTAGTTCCGACAGTCGACGCACCGCGGCGTGCCCGTCGTCAGCGTGAAACAAAGTTTTGATATTGTTTACACCGCGCATTTTGTTTATGCCAATGGCGAATCGAAACTAACTTTGATACTTTCACGATATATAAATGAGATATTTCTCCGTGACAACACTTGTGTGTTTCAATGCTAGATGCACGTGACCGAATGTTTTGTACCTGCATATACACGTAACGACTAAGAGTAATAAACATTTATTTAATCGCGACAGAATGAAGACATTGATATGCGACAATCTGTAATGATAATTAAAGACACTGATACATTGCTGACACCCAGTGACTCATTAATAATTCACACTCAGTAACATTCATCATACATAATATATTTACGAATTTATTCCATGAAAGACATATACATTGCATTGAAAAATCATTCACAATTTCTTGTACATATTACTAATATATTTTTTCTAGTACCAGTAGTTCCAAAATATGTTTTATATTTTACTAAAACATATTATTAAACATATTTTTGTTTTGGAAAAAAAAATTAATACAATAGTATTTTATTAATAGTTAAACATTTAATTTTATTTACTATATTACGTATTTTTTAATAAAACCCGTAGATTCAAGAATAAAAAATCGAGTTCATTTTGAACGAGACTATCAAAAATTCTATATTTTAGGCCGGTAACGCGTGATAGACAAAGCAAGGAATATATAACAATTTTTCAGTTCTCTTTTTTTTTGCTGATATTTTTATATTTACCTGAAAAGCACGGCTCACCTACACAGTGAAACAAGGTGTCTCGTCTTAAAGGGGATGGAACGAAAAACTTGTTAAAGTGGGCCATGACGAAAAAAAAAAGAAGAAGGTTAGAAACGAAATACGTTAAGTCAGAAGTGAATACATGGAACCGGCAACGACGTATCTTGCTACGCAATATTCGCAATATTTTCATCCAAATGACTACAAATTTTATTACGATTTTAATTACTTATTTTCCATTCATTCCTTTCCCCCTTTTTAACTCAATAAATAGATTTTTTTTTTAAATAATTTACCAATATCTGTGTTTAATTATTTATTAAATATTAAAACACAGAAAAATATTGAAGAGGTCAACAATTAAATTAATTTTAATTATAACACACAGCATATGGATTCATGTAGTACGTGAACATTTCATAATTAATGTAATAAATAGCTAATACCCTGAACAGTGACATGCAATATTGTCACACTGCATTTATTTGTAATGGTTCACTGAAATTTCTTTGTAGAATTTTCTTTTTTTAAAACAAACAAAAGTTAAATTCATGTTTATGTCACTGACCATAGACTAATATGAAATACTTCAAATTTATTTGTCCATGTTTTGATTCGTAAAGAGCAGTGATGAAACATTTGAAGTATTATCCGTTTTTTTCTTGGTCAAATTTCAATTATTTGAACGATGATTTGAAATTTGATAGATGTAAAAAACACAGTTAATAATTCTTATATATTATACTACAGTAGTTTTGTATATTTGGTGGCAAGTGGCTCACAATTTTTATTACAGGTTGATTCGAGTTTTTTTTATCACAGTTTGGTGTCTCTTAAACCTCCAATGACATGATCTTTGGATATAAGGACATCAAATGTTCAGAAACGTGTTGTAAATTGAAATAGTTACATTATTTAGACGATACCAATCTAGTCTATTAATTATACGCTATAAAACAGATAGTTTAAACAATATTGAACAAGCAATAAAAGCCACTAGAATTTCGTTTTTACAATCATCTCATTTACATATTGAATGACTACGTTTAACATTCAACTTGTATGTGTTGGCTAGCCTGTATCTACCATTTAGTATACCCTGTTCCAGGATCATATTCCTGACTTCTTCATTTCTAATAACTAGTTTATTGGGGATGGTATATTTTAACAATAAAAATTCAGTGAAATATTTTAATAGATAATAAGACACAATCAAAATGTACAACTGTACAATCAAATAGCCGTACGGAGCGTGCAGTATTCAACTATATATACTGCTGGTAGTTTAACTATCATTGTCGTCGTCCGAAATGTATACCACACAATTAACCTTGCCATTATCCGGCACCAATTATCATAATATCCGTAATTATTTTATTCACCAATCATCAAATCTTAATATTTCCTTGAAACTGTATTCGACGCTTTAAATTTAGACTTTTATATCTCTAATGCGATTGTGCAAAATACCGACATGAAATAAAACATTCAAATGAACACAAGTTGTAGAAGTTTGCTTTCTGAATATACGCAGGTAAATATCAAAGGTGGAATATTCTAAATAAATAAGTATAGATTGATTTGACAGGCAAAGTACATACATACACAGTTAGGTTATAGAGAGTAATTATTCGGAATTGATAATGCATATATGATGAGACGAATATGGAAATATACACCGGTGTAAAAGAAAATACCAATCGTCTGGAATAATCAAGGCACCAGTAGAACGCCCACTGTTTAGAAAGTATAATTGATAAAAATGAAATGATTTATTAATGAAAATGCCGGGAACGAAGTCGAATTCTAATAAAAGCAACGCATCTAGCAACCCATGAGACAACTGTCTATCATCGCCAGCAAAAACATTGTCGCATCACGTTGCGCCAAAGAATCGAAAATAAAACAAGAATCAAACTACAGTAGCTAGCGGTCAAATGTATAAAATAATAAACATTCGAATGTACGACAAAAAACAAAAAAAAAAAACAAAAACGCAGCACAAATAGTCACAAAAGTCACCGAAAAAACAAAATCAAAACGATGCACAAAACTTGCAGTTCGCCGAACAAAAACGAACTGAAAAACAAAACACGAACGCCGACTCGAATCCGTTAGCCGACAGTGGCCGACAGTGGCACGCACTAACCATAGCCTCCTTTGACTGTGCCGAAACCAAACGGACTGTCCTAAGTATTTCTAAAATTCGTACACGCAGTCAAAATATAAATTGGCCGATTATAATGTTAGCAAAATGATCCTATATTCCAGTGGGGTCTTCGAAAATTTCTGTGCACTCCCGTCCGATCAAATGCGAGGATAGCGTTTGGGGACAAAAACGGACGAGGAACGAACTCGCATAGTCGGCTATGTTTCAAAGCCAACTTGACGAACTGTCCGGCTGACGAGCGATGGCAACTACGGATATATATACATACATATATAGGGAAAAAATTCAACTCTCTTTTCACAACAGACAGAACGTATACGAACGTTGAGAATCGAACGGAAATTAACGGCTACCAACGAGTGAAGTATTCACTTCAAACAAACATGCAAAACAAATCTCTACGTCATCTACTGGCGATTGCATGAATTATAGATAGCCAGTAAATCAGGTGGGCTATGAATGTCATTGCAGTACTTCCATAGGCAACTAGATCTGTACACAGGTTAGTTAGATCATACATATTTAATAATATTACAGCTAATATTGTATGAGTATCTTGTCAAAAGTCAATACCTCCTGAAGGGATAATCTTCTGTAACCCCTGCACAATACAATAAATATTTTCAACCCTCTTTATATCTATTTGAAAACTTCCCTTGCTCATATACATTTCGTCAAACCCTTCAATATAACAGAGTGATCAAAGAGATTCTGTATTTTTGCAAAAATAATTATCTACTAATGATGAGAAATTAAATTATTTAATACAAGGACTACATTATCTAGGTCAAGGAAAAGATTTGAAAAAATATAACACTAAATGTTAAAATTACGTAATATTTTATCACAAATATTATATACAAATTAAAAATTATAAAATACTGTTAAAAAAATACTGTTAACATCGAAAAATATACGAAGAAAAGTCTAAAAATATAATACGACTTAAATCAATAGAAGTAAATATTTTATTTTTATTTTATTATTAATTGTGCTGCTTTAGAAATGCTACAGGTATAGTTATATGAATAATAAAAGACAAAGAAAAGCTTCGTGCTTTCGAGCTATTGTTTGATCGACACTTGCGCCGAAGTGGGCGGGGGGCCGAGCGAGACTAGGTGACGGGGGTGGTGTTGTGGGCGGTGTGAGGGGATATATCGTCTGGGCAGTGTATATTAGGACAACGATATTTGGGGGTTGAAAAATAAGCGAAAAGATACAACCGACGCACCATCTAGCGGCGGGTAGCTACACTGACTTTCGGGGGTTGAAATAAAAATCAGATAAGACAGAGTCCTAGAATACATTAAATTATTAAGGGTATACGGACTTATATATTTAATTATTTTTAAGATTTTTTTATGGGATTTAATTGATATATTCTAATATTTTCTCAGATTTTATTTATTTTTCATGTTGGATAATAAAAGAACTTATTAATTTTAAAATATACAAGATAATTTTTATGTATATATTTTAACTTGTTTTCAACTAAGTACTTATGCGTTTAGTATATAGTTTAACAATATTAGTTAGCTAAAAATCGTGTAAATCATTTAAAATATTACGTAATTTGATTATTCGACATTAAAAATATACTAGAATTAAAATAACCTTTACATGGATCTTAAAAAAGATATCGAGTTGATTTTAAAGAATTTTAATTATTAATAATGCCCGGAAAACTATATATAGGTACAGATATTGTTCCTTTGCAACTGAAAAAAAAATATGACAAGTAGCACGAGTATTTTCAATCTTACGTACTTTTTTACGTAAATTATACCTTGTACAAAAATATTACAACAAACACAAGATTGAGAAAAGAAAATACCACGTATAATTAAAATGAATACATCAAATGTAATACGAATATTCGATGACAAAATAATAAAAACAAAATAAATTATGAAAGCACGATAAATTAAGAGATGTTTTTAAATAATACCGCGAAACTAAAGTAGCAATTGTCAAAATTAAATCACAGTAATTTAAAAAGTAATACAATAACTCAATATATCAGATATTAAATAAATAAATAAAATTCAGCCCCTATTTTTCAACACGTAAGCTCATAGACTGTCCATAGATAAATGACGTAATGTAAACAAAACAAAATAAAATACAAACACGACACTATCACTAAAATCGCGTGATTCTTGGCAAAAACAAACGAAAGGGGTAAGTAGGCGTGTACCTCCCCTACGGCCCAGGTGACTTGATCCCCGTGTTGTAGTGATTTATGGGCGGAAACAACTATAGAGTGGGCGGTGTTCCCGGTACGTTGCGCCGCTACGATTGGTCAGCGTGGGTGGCTTTAAAACAATGCTAAGCTCCGCCCATCGACAAATGTACAGGCCCCCTCTCCCTGAAGATTCCTACACGGATTTGAACTTTGTTATTTTATTTTACACGATTTTGTGCACAAGAAAATACTCACGTTACTTTTTACCATGAAAATAAAGTGTTTTCGAGCAACATACCAATGGTTTTCATTCGGATTTAAGCTTGAATGAATCGTTATATGATCAGAGTTACATAATATTAGCTATTCCAGTATGAGAAAAACAAAATTCAAGCGTTTTTGCTATACACGTAATTTACATGTGAATAATAACGTGTAATTTTTAGAAGATTTCTTAATTTCTTTTTTTTTGGGGGGGGGCATAACGAATCATCCGTTTTTTTTTACACAAATTCAATCTTGAACTAATTAATTACTAGACGTAACTTTTATATGCTTAAAAAATAAAGAACATTTTTAAGTTTATTATATATTAATACTTCTTATACTTAGTAATCGAATATAAGTTATGTTAAATTAACTATAAACTCGCATATGATGAGTGAATGAGTAATATTTACGAGAATATAATAAATTATTACTACAAAACTTATGTCTACACAAATATGTTTGTTTCGCTGCCCTGATTACGTATTCAAATGGATTCATTTGACATAATATTTTTCAAAACAGTGTATAAATACAATAATGATATACATTACGTCCTAATCATTTATTAATAAATGTTTATTTTAATATTAACATGTTGAAACATGTTCATCAGAATGTAATACAATAAAGTAGTGACATCTATTGAAAGTATATTCAAATAAGAAACTACAAAAAGCATGTTAACATTGTAAAATCTTGTATTTATATTGTTTTTTATTTAACCTACTTAATATTAATTTAGTGATTTGTCGAAATAAAGAATTACTAATCAATAATAGCATCAGAGGGACTATTAATTTAATGATTCACATACATGTATACAAATCTATATGATTGTATCATAGGCGTTCCATGTGGGGTTGTGCGTGGGTGAACGACAAGAGTGGCGGCTGGAGGGGCAGGGGGGGGTGGTGGATAGTACTAGGCTGCTGACTGTGACACATTCGAGACCCCTGCGGCGAGGGGTGTACAAATGATATTTTGCAGTCAACCGAGTTTTTGTCTGTCTGCTGGTGTGTACTAGACATTTATAAATGATTTGGGGGTGTGTTCCCTATTATCGTTAGTATTTTACCAACCACCCCGCAGTCCGCACCCCCTATCGTACGCCCATGAATCTACCCCCAATCTATCAATTTAATTCACCATATTCAGGGATTAACTAGGAACCATCATAGAACATCATTTTTTACATTATCGATGTTATATTTCATCCCAAGTCCAAATGGAGCACAACGAATACATATATATATATATATATATATATATATATATATATATATATATATATATATATATATATATATATATATACTTCTTAATCCTTCAGTCAACATAAAATAATATCTACTATGGTATGTGTGTGTGTATATGTATATATTTAATGTTACTAGATACCTTATTGTTTTCTAAAACCAAGTTCTGTTCATACCAATATATGTTTACTTTTCCGTAATTGTGTAGGTACATATATGAAGGGTAGTTTGTCATATACACAATACTGATAACTAATTGTGACACACACACACACACAGACAGAAATATAATTATTGGTCATCTAGTATATTGCATCAAGGTTACGCATAGATTTGATTGCGATATTCAATTACCCAACATAATTTATTTAAATAAATGCATTTGTTAATAAGCGCGTGATAGGATACTTCAAGTAGTTGTTACGAATTCGATAATTATTGAAATTATTATTGCTACCTACTTAAAAATTGCAAAATTAAATGCGAATTAAGGGCAATTAACGAATATATATGTCGTACAGCGATAATATAGTAATTATTAAGAAATTTAATTGTCTTTCAGTGAGTTGAATTGCGCAAAAATTAAACATATAAAACATGGGAATCATATTCTGTTGATGAAATATCGTAATTAATTATGTTAGCGTGTATTTATACTAAAACAACAATTTCATAGCACAATCTTTTGTTCAATATGATACTGATATTGAAATATATATATATATATATATATATATATATATATATATATATATATATATATATATATATGTATGTATTATGTATGTATGTATATGTAGTTGTAGCGAACTATAGTATGTCACTAAACGGGAAATAGTGACGCACTATATATGTATATAATGTACTATATATTATGTATTTACAATTTTTTATTACATAGAACGTGTTTGCTCTCAGGGCCAGGGAAATAAATATTGATTATAAGCCGGCTACTTATGTAATTTAATGTATGATTTTGAAAGGTTACGATATAATAATTAATAATATAGTAAAATTTTATATTAAAATTTTTACTTGGAATATCTCGTTATTACAGAATGATTTCTAGAAAATCATAACGAAATTTCATGAATAGATAGATATATAATTTATTTATGATATAGACAAAAAAAATACTCAGATGGTGAAAAAAATTGTCAACGTCAAAAAAATCATCTTATCAACGAAATTTCAAGTTCATATAAAAATGAAGCACTTCAGATATAATACGGTGCATTGACCTAAAAATTATATTTTATCAAGATTTTTTTGTCAAAAAATATAATTATTTTAGCGAATTTTATTTGTCCTACGTACGTTTTATCAAAACAAGTATTGGTGCGTTAGTAACTATTGTAGCACTTCAAATACTATAGACGAAATCTCAGATATCGATCTTAGTTTAAATAAGATATTTTAATAAGTCGGCTGGTTCGAAAAAAAGTTTATACTTGAATTTCTTGTTAATATACACGATTATCAATCAATAATCTTGATTGAAGATAGCTTAGTCAATCGATTGGTATTTACGATCATCATTACAGTTCTAGTTCCAGAGGACTCTTGATAAAAACATGCAATTCCCATATTCAAAAGAATTATTATCTTAACAGTAATATTAATTCTTTATTATTATTTTCAGTTGCTATAGGAGTAAAATATATTTTCTTCTGAAAAAAAGAATTTCAAAATATTACGTAACTGGCCTTGAATCAATGACCATGAAATTTTGAAACTCCATATTTTAAAACCTTTTGAAGTTGTTTCAAAAATCAAACCATGAAATAAGATTTTAAACTACCCTTATTACGAAACACTTAAAGGCCGTAACAGTACACGTATTCAACGTTTGAAATTTGGAAAAATCACAATAATCGTATTCTTTCCTAGTACTGTTACAAATTACTAATGGGAGCAAAAAATTTCAAAACGTAATAAAATATATATATATATATATATATATATATATATATATATATATATATATATATATATATATATGATGATGATGACTGGAAATATTGTCGTAAATGTACCGTAAAGGGTTGAAACTGAACCCTATCACTAAGTTCACTGACTACAAGCGGTATAGGTCCGATAGTTTTTGCTTGCACACAAAAAATATTCGTTTTCTCGAAAAGGTTCAATCACCAAAAACAGTTATTTTGTCGTAGGATTTTTAAATACATAAATAGCTCTTTATTACATTCGAATATGTCTAAAGTTGTTCCTTTTTCAGAAGCATATATCAATTTTGTGAAATGCGAGTCATAAAATTTATTGCTTTTTCTGATCATTTAATTAAATATTTCGTATATCTAATTTAGTTACCAATGAATTATAATAATTTCTTTTGATCATAAAACTATAAATAAGGAAACATAAATTTGATATTTAAAGAATTACGATATTTTATTATTTAAAAAATGTAATTTATTTATAAATAAATATTCAATGTTAATAAACCTATACTGTATCTTAATTTTATTATCAAAAGTGTATTTCGTCGTCAGACAAAGACAAACAAAAATTGTCGCATATGAACAAAAAAAATATTTTTTTAATGTGTAGAATATTTTGGCTCGTGCATTAGGCTATCTGGTTATTATTTTGGCAGTAGAGGGAGACCTTTGCTCTGAGTAAACGATATTCTTATCAATACCACGTGTTCCACATGAGAATGAAACGCGCTTCCGATTTTAAAAGTCATACGTGTAGTATGTCTGATAAAAAAAAATTATCTCTATTTTTAACTGAATTGAACATACATTCGTACATCTCATACACGACATTTGTAAGAATACGACAAACGTTTAAAAAAATATATAAACATTCGTTGAAACACGTTTAAAGATTTTTTTAAAAAACAAGTTTGAACTTGATTCAAATATTACGTCATTTAGTTGCACTTTGAATATTAATTGATAGAAAATAGTTCCGTAAATATAGCTTAATCAAAGTCTTATATTTGATGTCCCATTGCTAAAACGAGGTTCAATTCGAGAATCAAATGATTCTAGAATCTAGTTTCGATTCTAGAATTAAACCGAAATTCATTTCTAAAATGCAAATTAGTGTGTTTCGTTGAAATTGAAATAAGTGAAATTATAAATTGTTCTTTCTAGTAAAAGCTTAATTCTAGAATCATTGATTTTTGAAACAAACTTCGTCTTACGCAATTAAATAAATTTGAAATAAAATGTAAAATTAAGCATACAAAATAGGTATATTATTGACTGTTTAATTAAAATGATATTTGATACAGTGGTATCCACTTATAGTGAACCCGTATATAGTGCAAACTCGCTTATAATGAACATCTCTGAGTCCCAACTAAACACATAACATACTAAATACTTTCGTTAAAGTGTACACTCGCTTATAATGAACCAAATTCCTAGTCCCTTCGAATTCACTATAAGCGGTATCTTGATTGCAAATCTATCTTAATTAATTTTTTTTTCTTTAAATATTCAATAAACGTTAAATTCTTTTAATTACTATTCATTATTAATTAGACTAATAGTTAAACACAACAGGTCACACAGTTGTACGTTATTAATTTAAAATAATTACAATTCGTTATGAAACGTCCAATTTAGGATATCCTCTGTATATCATTGATCAACGATTGGATTCAGCAATCAATTATTCATTTCTAATGTCGTCTTTTCACGTTTAATTAACGGTCTTTCACTTGACTTCAATTTTTCGTAATAAAACCCGAAAATCTGTTTACAGTGTACTGTTGAAAAAAGTGATGAATGAAATCTCGAAAAAATACTCCTACAAAACAACAAAATAAAAAAAAACAAATTGTATGCATATCGAGATATAAAGATGTATCTCATAAAATACCTAACGAAGTTTTTTTCAAAAAAAAAGAGTGTTAAACATAGGCATAAAATGTGAAGTAGAGGGGGTATAGTAGTGTTTTTTTTAACTGTTTTTTTCTTATAATCATGTAGCACATGTGTGAATCGTGGGAGGCCATGATGTGACGAGTAAAATCTCATATTAAGAACAGTCAAGTTCAGTAAAAAGTTCAATATGTTTTATTTTTGGCTGATGATTTTTCGTTTATCAATGAAACATTTTATTAAATACAACATTTAACACATATATTCATATGTCGATATTGGGTCAATTTTTATCATGAATGTGTGTAGCAATCTTGAGAAAATAAATGATAAGTAAATCAGCGGTCCTCAAACAGTACCGCTATATAGAAGTGAATAATTCCAATGCCGAAATCTTCAAGAAAACAGTTATTTTTAATTAATAATCATTGATTCTGTCCTCGTAATTTCACTAAATTATGCACGAAATCAATATTTATCGATTCAAATGCGGATTTCAACATTTGGACTTTTTTTTATTGTAAATCGTGGATTAGGATACCATTATAGATAAATATATTAGCATATATTTAAATTAATTGCACTTTTTATGTGATAATTAGTACAAAAACCATTAGATTTTTATCAAAATTTGCAAATCATCAAACTTAACGGTGTTTAAGACTTTCGTGAAGGTTTCTTAGTTATTTTTTTTACAGCACAAATTGTCTACATAAGAATTTGATGAACAGAGAGTCACTTCATATCACTTTTTTTCCATACATGTATTTGTAGGAGATAAATAAAAAAATATTGTTGATTTTTTTTATCAGGAAAGGAATACATGTTTGACGGATTTGTGGTCGAGGGAAAAAAATATTGTATAAGTAAAAATATCTATTGGACTATATATGATTTGTCTGTATTTTCGAAAGTGTTTTCAAGGTATTATTACATTGTCGTTTAAGCCATGTTTAACTTTGAAAATGTGTGCAGGTGTCGCTTGTTAGGCGCTAATTCGATATACGAATTTTTTGTTTTTTTAATTTAAATTTATAATGGTACTAACTTTGAGTATACGCTACATAATTAGTTCGGTTTCGAAATAAAATTCCTGTTAATTTACATGTATCTATCTGAAAATTACTTGAGTCTATAACTACATTATATTGGCTACGTACCTTCAGGAATATTAACTGTTTAATAATGTTTTGTACGATGTGGAAGAACTATAGAAATATCGGATAACAATGTTGTTATCCTATTCTACACAAAATTATGATTACTTCTGAACAATACATCTTACAGCAAAAATCTAAATAAAAAAGTTGTTCAGAATTAAAAACTATATAATATATTGCCATATTCAGCGTATAAATATATTTCTGCAAAGAGTAAATCACTTTTAAAATACTGCATTTTATTGATTATTTGTTGTTTGAATTAACCAAAAATACTTTCATGATCTCCTGATCTGTCATCAAAATGCATTATTTCAAAATTGATTTACTCGATATAGAAAAATATTTGAGCACTGAACAAAACACCATATTATGCAGTTTTTAATTGTGTACAACTTTTTTTATTTACACTTTTGCTTTAAAATGTTTTGTTCAGAAATAATCAT